>CAUYQU010099611.1:0-67291 GCA_963574635.1 Cheracebus regulus
TGGCGAGGAGGAGGTGCAGAGGCACAGGGCTCACGTCCTGGGTGTGCTTGCTCAGCTGGGGAAGGGCTGGGGGAAGAGCAGCTTCCCTTCCTCAGAGCCAGGTTGGCCAGCCTGCTGCCCCCTCCCCCAAAGCCAGCTAGCTGTACCCTGAAAAGGGAGAGGCTTTGGCTCAGGGCCTCACAGTGCCAGGGCAGGGTGGCTTGCTCTTCCGTCTTCTGAACCCGGCCCAACCCCACCCACGCTGACTAGCCTGGTATATGATCTATTGCCTCCAGAAAAGGACTGGGGAGCTAGTGGGAGGCGGGGGATGAGGGGGCTGGGCCTTCCTGTAACCTTTCCTTGCCTGCTTCACACATCTCTGAGCCCCTAGCTGGAGGACTCCAAGCTGGCACTGGGTGCTTCAGACCCTGCTTTCCAGGAGCCACTGGCAGGGCACGGAAGGTGGGAGGGACCGAGGAGCTGAGGAGAGGCTTGGGCAGATGGTGGACAGGTGCTGGGGGGGCTGGCGGGAGCACCCAGGAGTCTTTGGCTGCAGGAAGGCCTCACACCTGTGGTGTGGCCGCTGGACCCCCACCCGCCACAGCTCCCTACCCTCCTGGGCTGTGAGCTCAGCCCTCTTCAGCCCATGGGGCTGCCGCAAGCAGGAAGTGGCCAGCTGGGGTGAGTGCAGAGAGTGAGCCTGATGAGGAGAGAAGCTCTGACCCCAGTGGCCAACTTGAACTTGGCTTCCTCTTTGTGGGCAACTTGATGGATGGGGTCAAGTTTGTGGAAGATGGTAAATGACAAGACTGGTGTGGAGGCTCAGCGCCTCCTGGCTTCATCTTCTTTGGCTGTGTCCGGTCTCTTAAGCCCACCGACCCCAGGCTCTCTCTGTTCCAGGTTCCCATGGTCCCCGTGCCTCTCTTCCCCACAAGGCTGTGGCTGCTCAAGTGCAGATGCCACATCTGCCTTGTTCCCTGCTCTGTCCCCAGCACTTACCCAGCGTCTGCACAGTGCTAACATATATACACACACATGTATTCCATATATCTATATATGAGTGTCAGGTGAGCTCAGGAACCTTCCTCCTCCTCCTTGCGCCTCCTCCCTGGCTCCCTCTGGTGTCTCCCACCATTCAGCCACCTCCCCAGCCCCTGGCCAGGCCCCAGTTGGACTCAAGAAGAAGAAGGAAGGACATGACTGGAGACAAACACTTTATTATCCTGAAGTTCGGTTACAATGTGACAGTGGAGAGGACGCCGGTGAGTGGGGGGAACAGGTGGAGGGTGACAGTCAGTTGAGCTTCCTTTCACACACACGCTGACACGATTCCTCCTGTCTGTTCCCTCCCACATTCCCAGTCCCTGTCCAACAAGGCAAATGTCCAGGCACCTGCCCGGCCCAAAAAGGAGTCACAGTCCTGACCCTGGTTGGGGCAGGGCAGGTGTCCCGAGGGCACCAGAAAAATGGGCATCACAGGTCGGTGATGTCTGAGCTCTCATGGGGGGAGTCAACCTGTGCCCCAAAAGTCTTAATAAAAACAAGATTCCCCGGCAAAGTCGTGGGACCCCAGGGCTATGCCTTCCAGCTCTGGCTGCCTCTGCTTGTCCAGGGACCTCACGCCCAAGGGGATGCAGGGCGCGCTGTGCAGTCAGCTGAGGCCAGAGTGAGGGGTGCAAGGACCCAGATGGGGAACACTGTGTTTAAATATTAAACAGGGATTTCTTGTCTTCCACGTGGGAGACCTGATACTCTCAAGGGCCCCAGGTGCGGACCTTGGGGACCAGGGCCCACTGCAGGGCCAAGGCTGGGGAGCAGTCACAGTAATAAATACTTGGTATTTACCTATCCACCTCCCAGTCCAGGGGATGGGAGGACAGGAGCTTTTTCTCACTGCTACAGGCAGGAGAATGAAACTCAGAAATGGAAGGAAGGGCACAGAGGCCTGGGGCTCCGTTCTGCTCTTCCCTGTCTTTAAATATGAGACTTAAATAGACATAAATATTAAATAGCGATAAATACGTGGGATGGGAAGGGCTTGGCTCAGGGCTGGGCAAGGTGGCGTAGAATGCGGTGCACCAGCTCCAGGAAGCTCTGCAGATGGGAAGCCACCAGGAGGCCTCCTACCCGGCGCTGGAAGGCAGAGGGCAAGGCTGGTGTGGCGCTGCGGCTGGGCTGCAGGGCAGGGGCCATTCCCAGCTCTTCCATCTGTGGGGGGAAAGCTGCCATCAGTGGCTGGGCCCTGCTGGGTGAGCGTTACTACAAATGAGGAAACGCTGGGGACTATCAGCACAGGTAGGGCCCATACATAGGCCCGGCTGCAGTGCCTGGAGTGCCAGCATGACCTTGGGGACCCTGCCCAACAAGGCTCACCTGCTGCCAGATGGTGGTGGCAAAGTCAGTGATGTCCAGCCGCAGCATGTCCAAGGTGGGGGCCAACTCGGGGGAGATCCCTTCCAGGGTCTGCAGGAGGCCCTGGTAGAGGAAGAGGCCGCTATGGAGCTGCCTCAAGCAGCCTGTCTGGGGGACACAGCGGAGAGTTAGGGAGTGCAGCTGGAGACACTCCAGTCATGCGCCCAACTTGGAGCCTGGATACCTGGGGAGCCAGGGGTGTCCCTCCTCTCCTTGCCCCCCCCATTAGCCTTGTCCCCTCATGACACTCACCAGCTGTAGGGCCTGGCTGGGGCAGCTGCTCAGGGAAACCTGGGGGATGCCCAGAGAGTGCCTGAACAGCACCATCTCCTCGGGGTGGCACATCTTGTAGGTGGCACACTGGGGATGGAGGAATGCCGAGTGAGACTTACCCTGGCTGGGTCACCACTCCTCCTTCCCGGGTCCTCCCTGTCTCTGGTCTTTGCCCTCCCTCCACGTCCTGCCAGACTGTTCAGTCCCTCTCTGCCCTGTACCTCTACCCTGTGATCTCACAGGGGTCCTGGTCCCTTTTCCTGACTGTGATACCCGCACTCCCATCCCAGCCAGCCCTCCCTAGCACTGTTCACACCAAGCACCTCCTCCCCAAGTCCCTTCCCAACCTTCCCCAGCTCCATCTTTCCTAATATTCCCCCATGTCCCTTCCAGAGGATGTTGGCCCCATAGTTCCATCCCCCTTAGCTCTCCCCACTGGAGTTCCCTCCACAGCCCTCCCACCAGCCTCACTCACCAGCTTCTCCTGCAGCTCCGTGCCATCGCCCTGGACCTTCCTTACTTGCTCTAAGCACTTGAGCAGGAAGCTCTGGGACAGGGAGCTGGCAGGGCCCAGGGGGGCGGCTTCCTGCACCGTCCAGAGTGCACTGTGCCATAGCAGCAGCTGCAGGGCTGGGGACAGAGCGGGCTCAGGAGACATGCTGTCCCCTCTCTGGGACATCGGCACCTTTAATCCCCATTCCCAGAACGGGGATCCCCAGCCCCTCTGCCATGCCAGCCTCCCTCCCATGCCAGGGCGGGCAGTTGTCCCATCCTGGGCCAAGACACTCACCCACCAGCTTCATGGGGCTCTGGGCGGTAGGTCCAGCCATGGGTCTGGGTGGGACTGGGCTGCAGGCTCTGGGTTGTTTTGGGGCCCAGCTCCAGGGGGGCCTTTATACATAAGCCCATGGAACCCCGGGAGGAAATTACCTGTGGCCACGACTAAGGCTTAGTAATAACTTCCCAGGATTTATGCAAATTTGGTGTCCAAGACAATGCAGGGGGGTTGGAACAAAAAGCTGTTTGTGAAAGTTTTGTGAAATTGTGGAATCTCTGATCCTTCTTTGACGTCGCCTTGCCCCCCTCAAAATCCCTTCCTCCCGCTGCCCCGCCCCGGCCTGATAGCCCCAGGGTGTTTGAACAGAACAGCTGAACAAAGGCTGAGCCGCTGATAGCTACCTGGAGGCCACAGCAGACCTGTGGGGAAGGGTCCAGCAGACTTGCAGGGGCAGCCTCCTTTGCCCCTCTCCTTTGGGATTCTCAAGCTACCTGCCCCACAGGCCCCCAAATTCTGAGTGAAAGGAAAAAGCTGGTTGGCCCCATTCCTACTCCCAAACTCCCAGGAGGCTGCCTGTCTGGGTGACTTCCTGAGGGTCTCTACCTAAGATACAGACATAGGGTCTTGGCTCCTGTGCCCACCCCACACTCGGATAGGTATGTACCATAGAAAGTTCCAGGCTATTCTGTCCCGAGCTGATGAGCTGGGAACTCCCCAGAATCCCCCTGTCCATGACTCATTCAGCTAAGCCCTGGAATCCCAGTAGAGACCAGTGGAAACCGGATGTCTGTCCCAAATGAAGCAAGACCCTTCAAGACGATTGGCTCACCTGACCTTCCACCTCCGTGTGCAGGACCCCAACAGCAGGGTCCCCAAGCGCTTTGGAAATGGGGCACTGGGACACGTGGCTTCCCTGGCCATTCATCTTGAAGTGGACATGGGCTGGGGTGAGAGAGGGGAACCGCCCCCATCTTCGCATCCTAGAAGCATGCAGTGTTAGTGCTGGAAGGGTCCTTGGAGTCTGTTCCAACCCTGTGAACCGGGCCACGGAAGGAAATGCCTTGCCCAAGGTCATGGTAAGCGACAGAATTGCAGCCTGGGCCTCTGGCTCAGGCCTGAACATTTTCTGCAGACCACCAGGCCAGCCTGGGGCAGTCTGACTGACCACACCCGAGACTGTCACCTTCTGTCCTAATTTACCCCACGTGCCAAGAAACAGACATCTCTGGATGAGGAATGGCCATGCTAACTGCATGGGGTATTCTCTGGCACTTGGGGGCCCCCTGGTGGTCACCGCTGGCACGGACGTCACTTGTTACACATGCGTCACCTGCTTACATGTGCTGTCTGGACCCCTGTCAGGCAGCTCCACCTCAGCTCCGTGGTTCAGCACCTTGCACTGATGGGGCCCAGCTCTGTGCCCAGCTCCCTGGGAGTGGAGGGTGCTTTTCTATTTTGAGACAGAGTCTTGCTGTGTAGCCAGGCTGGAGTGCGGTGGCACGATCTCAGCTCACTGCAATCTCCGCCTCCCAGGTTCAAGTGATTCTCCTGCCTCAGCCTCTTGAGTAGCTGGGACTACAGGCGCCTGCCACCACGCCCAGCTAATTTTTGTATTTTTTAGTACAGACAGGGTTTCACCATGTTGGCCAGGATGGTCTCGATCTCTTGACCTCGTGATCCACCCACCTCGGCCTCCCAAAGTGCTGGGATTATAGGCGTCAGCCACCGGGCCTGGCCGAGGGTAGGTTTTTAATAGGACCATGGAGGGCAGGAGATCCACGTTCTTAAACATGTTGCCTGGCAACTACTGTGTATCTCTTATATGTCAAGCACCATTTATTACACTTTTGTCATGTTGTTTTTTTCTGGGAAGAGACAGGGTCTCACTCTGTCCCCCAGCCTGGAGTGCAGTGGTACAATCACGGCTCACTGCAGTCTCCACCTCCTGGGCTCAAGCGATCCTTCCACTTGAGCCTCCTGAGTAGCTGGGACCACAGGTACGGGCCATCACACCCGGTTAATTTTTGTATTTTTTTGCAGAGAGAGGGTTTCACCATATTGCCCAGACTGGACTGGAACTCCCAGGCTCAAGTCAACCACTCGCCTTGGCTTCCCAAAATGCTGGGATTACAGGTGTGAGCCACTTTTGTCATTTCATCCCGTCAAGCAACTGGTAGCTGAGGGAATGCCTCAGAGAAGTGAAAGGACTTGTTCAAGATCACAGAACTAGCCGGTGGCTGAGCCTGGCGGGATTTGCAGTTAGATCATCTTCCCAAGCCACTGCTGTTTCCGTGACACTACTGTCCTGTCAAGAAAACTGTACATCTTGAAGAACAGCTCAAGCCAGACTTCAGCCCCACGCAGGGGAAAATAAAGACCAAACAGAGAGCTAGGGCTTGTTACCACGGGCCATGACACATGGGGCTGAGCCGGACTGGAGGCTCAGAAACCACCACGATCTGACGTAGGGGCAGGCTCCAAGGACCCCCAGTAGTCACCCTTCCAGCTTCCAGAAGGCTCTCCCAGGTATTTCTTCATGGTCAGAACTGGCTAGCAGCTTTCCCTCCCACTTCCGGTTTCACCCGGTACTGGCCTTAGAGCATCTTTCTAAAGGATCTGGACTAACGCTCATTTGTTGCTGGGGGGAGTGTAGATTGTAAAAAATCTCCTTGGATGGCAACTTGGTAGTGTCTCGTTAATGTGGAAATGTGTATGTCCCGTGACCGGGCAACTCTGCTTCTCAGATATGCCTCAGAGCAAGGGTACGCAGTCCTGAGTATGTACACTGAGTCAGGCTAATTTTTGTATTTTTAGTAGAGATGGGGTTTTGCCACATTGGCCAGGCGGGTCTTGAACTACTGACCTCAAGTGATCCGCCCACCTCAGCCTCCCAAAGGGCTGGTATTACAGGCATGAGCTACCATGCCTGGCCAGCTTTTACACTTTTAAATGGTTGGGGGAAAATTTTTTGAAAGACAATTTTATAAAATTTAAAAATCATATGAAATTCAAATCTTGGTGTCTATAAAAGATTCATGTATGTATTGTTTATAGCTGCTTTCGTGCTAGAAAGGCAGAACTGAGTAGTTGTGACAGAGACCGTATGGCCCACAAGCCTAAAAAATTTACTATCTGGACCTTTGAGTTTGCAAACTATATACATAGTATGTATGTACCAGGAGACATATACAGAGCTTTATATTTTCTTTATTATTATTATTTTTTTTTTTTTAGAGATAGGGTCTTATCCTGTTGTTCAGGCTAGAGTGCAGTGACATGATCTTAGCTCACTGCAGGCTCGACCTCCCAGGCTCAAGCTATCCTCCCACCTCAGCCTCCTGAGTAGCTGAGACTACAGGTGTGCAGCACCATGCCTGGCTATTTTTTTTGTTTTGTTTCTGAGATGGAGTTTCGCTCTTGTTGCTCAAGCTGGAGTGCAGTGGCACAATCTCAGCCCGCTGTAACCTCTGCCTCCCAGGTTCAAGCAATTCTCCTGCCTCAGCCTCCCAAGTAGCTGGGACTACAGGCATGTGCCACCATGCCTGGCTAATTTTTTGTATTTTTAGTAGAAAAGGGGTTTTACCATGTTAGCCAGGCTGGTTTCGAACTCCTGACCTCAAGTGATCCACCTGCCTCGGCTTCCCAAAGTGCTGGGATTACAGGCGTGAGCCACCATGCCTGGCCACCTGGCTAATTTTTTGAAATTTTTTTAATATACAAAGTTTCACCGTCGCCCAGGCTAGAGTGCAGTGGTGCAATCTCAGCTCACTGCAACCTTTGCCTCCTGGGTTCAAGCGATTCTCCTGCCTTCTCAGCCTCCTGAGGCCGGGATTACAGGCACCTGCCACCACACCTGGCTAATTTTTGTATTTTTAGTAGAGAACGGGTTTCACCATGTTGGCCAGGCTGGTCTCAAACGCCTGACCTCAAGTGATCCACCTGCCTTGGCCTCCCAAAGTGCAGGGATTATAGGCATGAGCCACCATGCCCAGGCATATTTTGTTTTTTTTTTTTGTAGAGACAGGGTCTCCCTATGTTGCCCAGGCTGGTCTTGAACTTCAAGTGATCCTCCTGCTTTGGCCTCCTAAAGCGTTGGGATTACAGGCATGAGTCACTGCACCTGGCCAGAGATGTTCTTTGGAACATTATCATAGTAAACCAATGGAAATGCATTTGCAATGGCCATCAGCAGGGGAATTGCTAGATGGATACTGGTCCTTTCATACTACGTATGCCTCCCAACCTGTCCAGAGTGAAGACTCCATGAGGAAAGGGATTTTGTTTTATTCGGTTGTATTCTCAGTGCTCAGAACAGTGCTCGGCATGGGCATCAACATGATTAGGTCTCAAAAACAATATTGAGCAAAAACAGAGCAAATTACCTTCCTATAATATACCACTTACAAGAATTTTAAAACTCAATACTGGCCAGGCATGGTGATTCATGCCTGTAATCCCAGCACATAGGGAGCCTGAGATAGGAGGATTGCTTGTGAGCCCAGGAGTTTAAGGTCAGTCTGGGCAACATAGGGAGACCCTGTCTCTACAAAAAAATTAAAAAATTAGCCAGGCATGGTGGTGCAAGCCTGTAGTTCTAGCTACTTGGGAGGTTGAGGTGGGAGGATTGCTTGGGCCAGGGAGGTTGAGGCTGCAGTGAGCTGTGATCACCCCACTGCAGTCCAGCTTGGATGACAGAGTGAGATCCTGTCCTCAAAATAAATAAATAAAAATTGATATGGTTTGGCTCTGTCTGCCCACCCAAATCTCACGTATCTCATGTTAAACTGTGATTCTGAGTGTTGGAGGTGTGGCCTGGTGGGAGGAAACTGTAGCACCTTCCCTTTTGCCTTGTCTTTCTCCTGCTTCTGCCATGGAAACACGCTTACTTCCCCTTCGCGTTGCACCCCTTCGACTTATGATTGTAAATTTCCTAAGGCCTCCTGAGAAGCAGAAGTCTGTACAGCCCGCAGAACCATGGCCCAATTAAGCCTCTTTTCTTTATAAATTACCCTGTCTCAGGTATGTCTTTATAGCAGTGTGAGAACAGACTAATACAATAATAAAATGAATAAAAGCTCAATATTCTTCTTGTGTTTTTTGTGACAGGGTCTTCCTCTGTCACCCAGGCTGGAGTGCAGTGACGCAATCTCAGCTCTCTGCAACCTCCGTCCCCCAGGGCTCAAGGGATCCTCCCACCTCAGCCTCCCAAGTAGCTGGGACTACAGGTGCGTACCATCATGCCTGCCTAATTTTTTTGTATTTTTGTAGAGATGGGGTTTGCCATATTGCCCAGGCTGGTCTCAAACTCCTAGGCTCAAGCAATCTCCCTGCCTCAGCCTTCCAAGGTGCTGGGATTACAGGCGTGAGCCATCGCACCTGGCAACTCAATACTGTTTTATAGTAAAAATATGAGAACGTAAACAGGAAGACTGCCAGCTGAATTATCAAAGTGGCTGCCTTTGCCAGGAGAGCAAGATGGACTTCCAACTTAGCCATAATTTTTATTTATTTATTTGTTTTGTAGAGATGGGGTCTCATCTGTTGCCCAGGCTGGTCTCAAACTTCTGGGCTCAAGTGATACTCCCGCATTGGCCTCTCAAAGGGCTGAGATTACAGGCATGAGCTATGGTGTCCGATTTATTTCTTTTCTGATTAAAAAACTTCACAGAGGCCGGGCGTGGTGGTTCACGCCTGTAATCCAAGCACTTTGGAGGCCAAGGTGGGCGAATCACCTGAGGTCGGGAGTTCAAGACCAGCCTAACCAACACAGTGAAACCCCGTCTTATCTATAAAAAAAAAAAAAAACAAACTTCACAGAATAATGAAATGTTAACATGATTAAACTTGGATGGAGAGTATACGGGTACTTATTTGTTATGTTGTTCTTTGTACTTCTATGCAGTTTTCAAATTAAAAACAAAAACAAAACAAAACTGAAAGGTAGCCAGGCATGGTGGCTCATGTCTGTAATCCCAGCACTTTGTGAGGCCGAGGCGAGTGGATCACTTGAGTTTGGGAGTTCGAGACCAGCCTGGCCGACATGGTGAAACCCCATCTCTACTAAAAATACAAAAATTGGCTGGACGCGGTGGCTCACGCCTGTAATCCTAGCACTTTGGGAGGCCGAAGTGGGTGGATCACCTGAGGTCAGGAGTTCAAGACCAGCCTGGCCATCATGGTGAAACCCCATCTTTAAAAAAAAAAAATCAGCCAGGCATGGTGGTACGCACCTGTAACCCCAGCTACCGGGGTGGCTGAGGCAGAAGAATCACTTGAACCCTGGCAGCAGAGGTTGCAGTGAGCCTAGATTGCAACACTGCACTCCACCCTGGGTGACAGAGTGAGATTCTGTCTCAAAACAAACAAAAAACTGGAAGGTAAAAGAATACAGTGAACTCTGCAAGCACAAAAGTGACACTTGGCCAGGCATGTTGGCTCACACCTATAATCCCAGCACTTTGAGAGGCCAAGGCTGGTGGATCACTTGAGGTCAGGAGTTCAAGACCAGCCTGGCCAACACGGAAAAACCCTGTCTCTACTAAAAATACAAAAATTAGCCAGATGTGGTGGTGGGTGCCTGTAATCCCAGCTCCTTGGGAGGCTGAGGCAGGAGAATTGCTTGAATCCGGGAGGCAGAGGTTGTAGTGAGCCAAGATTGCTCCACTGCACTCTAGCCTGGGTGACAGTGTGAGACTCCATTAAAAAAAAAAAAGGGACTCTGAGTTTCTCCAGGAAAACCCACATCAACAGGGTTCATCCAGACAGTGGATGAAGCAGCCTCCAGACAGTCAGTAGACAGAAAAATGGCCCATAGAACCAGGAAATCGTGGCAAATGACCCCAGCTCTCTGGAAGAGAGTGATAAACTCTCTCTGGTCACTTACAATCAAGATTGAAGGTTTATAACCTCATGTGAGGCTGGACTCCTCAGGAAGAATGCTCATTACAGCTACAAACATTAAACAAGTTGGAAAGGGGCTCAGGCAGCTGTGCTTGCCCTGTGTATGTCTCTTGACCACACATAAAGTGGCTTTTGAAATCATGGAAGTCTGTCAAGGGCCAGAAGGATGGCTACATGGATACCCAAAGACAAATGAAGATAGATTGGATAGCAGAATCCCAGAGTGATGGTTAATACTGAGTGTCAACTTGATTTGATTGAAGGAGGCAAGGTATTTCTCCTGGCTGTGTCTGTGCAGGTGTTGCCCAAGGAGATTAACATTGGATTCGGAGGCCTGGGAAAGGCAGACCTCAATGGGGATGAGCACAATCTAATCAGCTGCCAGCACAGGCAGAATAAAAAACAGGCAGAAAGACCAGACTGGCTGAGTCTTCCGGCCTCCATCTTTCTCCCGTGCTGGATGCTTCCTGCCCTTGAACGTCAGACTCCAAGTTCTTCACCTTTGGGACTCTTGGACCTTCGACCCCAGACTGAAAGCTGCACCGTCAGCTTCCCTACTTTTGAGGTTTGGGGACTCGGACTGGCTTCCTTGCTCCTCAGCTTGCAGACAGCCTATTATGTGAGTCAATACTCCTTAAACTCCCCTTTATATATACAACTATCTTATTAGTTCTGTTCCTCTAGAGAATCCTGAATAATACACTCAGGCTGAGGCCAGAAGAAGGCAGCACAGCCTGAGAGAAGGCGCATTGAACTTTGTATCAGGTCAGCCTGGGTTCAACTGCAGGGCTCATTTAACCCACCTGAACCTGTCCTCCCCTCCTAAAAGGACAGGGAGGAGGCGCGTAACCATGATCCTCCTACCTCATCCTTCCTGAAAGGGAATTAAAGATCTTTGAGAAGGTTTTGGGATTGGTTTTCAAAATCAAAGGATAAAATGGAGAAAGGATTGGAGTCCTAAAAATAAATGAAGAATGTGGATGCTAGGATCAAAGCATCTGCCACAGAGACTGAGGGGCAGGTTTGGGAAGCATAGAAGGGCTGTTTTGCAGTCAGCTTTAGGAATTTCATCATACTGAGAGGTAGCAGAAGGTGAAAGGAAGGAGGGGATGCCAAATACTGTGACTAGGGCTGGAGTATGATCAGGGGCCAGAGCAGGGCCAGGCCAAAACCCATGTTGAATGGAAATCAGGAATACAAGCGGACCTCGGAGATATTGCAGGTTCAGTTCCAGACCACCATGATAAAGGGTGTCACAGAGGTGCTGGTTTCCCAGTGCATATAAAAGTTATGTTTACACAGGCCAGGCACGGTGGGTGGCTCACACCTGTAATCCCAGCACTTTGGGAGGATGAGGCGGACAGATCATGAGGTCAAGAGATCAAGACCATCCTGGCCAACATGGTGAAACCCCATCTCTACTAAAAATACAAAAATTAGTTGGGTAGTGCGTGCACCTGTAGTCCCAGCTACTCAGGAGGCTGAGGGCTGAGGCAGGAGAATTGCTTGAACCTGGGGGGCAGAGGTTGTAATGAGCCAAAATGGGGCCACTGCACTCCAACCTGGGCTGCAGAGGGAGATTCCGTCTCAAAAACAAAACAAAACAAAAAAAAAACAAAAACAAACAACAAAAAAACCCGCCGGATGTGGTGGTGCGTGCCTGTAGTCCTGGTTACTCGGGAGGCTGAGGCTGGAGGATGACTTGAGCCCAGGAGTTCTGGGCTGTATAGTGCGCTATGCCGATCGGGTGTCCGCACTAAGTTTGGCATCAATATAGTGACTTCCCGGGAGCGGGGGACCACCGGGTTGCCTAAGGAGGGGTGAACTGGCCCAGGTCGGAAATGGAGCAGGTCAAAACTCCCGTGCTGATCAGTAGTGGGATCGCGCCCGTGAATAGCCACTGCACTCCTGCCTGGGCAACACAGCAAGATCCCGTCTCTAAAAAAATAAATAAATAAAACATGTACACACATACATACACACACACAAATTTGTGTTTACACTATATAGGCTGGGCATGGTGGCTCATGCCTATAATCCCAGCACTTTGGGAGGCTGAGGCAGGCAGATCGCCTGAGCCCAGAAGCTCAAGACCAGCCTGGGCAATATAGCAAGATCGCATCTCTACAAAAAAATACAAAAATTATCTGGGCGTGGTGGCACTCGCCTATAGTCCCAGCTACTTGGGAGGCTGAGGTGACAGGATCACAGCCCAAACAGGTCAAGGCTACGGTGAGCTGTGATGGCGCCACTGCACGCCAGCCTGGACGACACAGTGACAGCCTGTCTCAAAAAAAAAAAGTTATGTTTCACTATACTGTAGTCTATTAAGTGTGCAATAGCATTATGTTTCAAAACATATCTTATATGTATATACTTTTTTCTTTTTAATTTTTTCTTCCTCAAAGAGACACTCTCAGCAAGAAATGTACATTCTTTAATTTAAAAATACTTTCTTGCTAAAAATGCTAGCAATCATCTGTGCCTTCAGCAAGTCCTAGTCTTTTTGCTAGTGGAGCGTCTTGCCTCGTGTTGATGGCCACTGACTGATCAGAGTGGTGGTTGCTGAAGGTTAGGCTGACTGTAGTAAATCCTTTTTTTTTTTTCTTATGTTTGTTTTTATTTTTCCTAGAGCCTTCAGGTGAGAACAATTTCTTAAAATAAGAAAATAATGAAATTTTCTGCATCGATTGACTCTTTTTTCTTTCTTTACTTTTTTTTTTTTTTTTTTTTAAGATGGAGTCTCACCCTGTCACCCAGGCCAGAGTGCAATGGTGTGATCTTGGCTCACTGCAACCTCTGCCTCCTGGGTTCAAGCGTTTCTCCCACCTCAGCCTCCCCAGTAGCTGGGATTACAGGTACCTGCCACTATGCTTAGCTAATTTTTGTGTTTTTGTAGAGATGGGGTTTCACCATGTTGGCCAGGCTGGTCTCAAACTCCTGACCTCAGGTGATCTGCCCAGCTTGGCCTCCCAAAGTGCTGGGATTACAGGTATGAGTCACCACACCTGGCTGACTCTTCATTTCTAGAAAGGTTTCTGTGTAGTATGTGATGTTGTTTGACATTGTTTTACCCACAGTAGAACTTCTTTCAAAATTGGGGTTAATCCTGGCCAGATGTGGTGGCTCACGCCTGTAATTCCAGCACTTTGGGAGGCTGAGGTGGGTGGATCACCTGAAATCAGGAGTTCGAGACCAGCCTGGCCAACATGGTGAAACCCCGTCTCTACTAAAAATACAAAAATTAGCCGGATGTGGCAGTGGGCATCTGTAATCCCAGCTACTCAGGACGCTGAGGCAGGAAAGTCACTGGAACCCGGGAGGCAGAGGTTGCAGTGAGCTGAGATCTCACCATTGCACTCCAGCCTGGGCAACAGAGCAAGACTCTGTCTCAAAAAACAAACAGACCAACAAAAACTGGAGTCAATCCTCTCAAACTGCTGCTACTTTATGAACTAAATGTACGTAATATCCTACATCTTTGCTGCTGTTTCAGCGATGTTCACAGCATCTTCACCAGGAGTAGACTGCATCTCAAGAAACCACTTTCTTTGCTCATCCAAAAGAAGCAACTCCTCATCTGTTCAAATATTATCATAAGATGACAGCAAAAGTCCCATCTTCAGGCTCCACTTTTTGTTTTTTTTGGTAGAGATGAGGTCTCACTATGTTACCCAGGTTGGTTTGGAACTTCTGAGCTCATGTTATCCTCCTGCCCTGGCCTCCCAAAGTGCTGAGATTGCAGGTGTGAGCCACCATGCCTGGCCTCAGGCTCCACTTCTAATTCTGGTTCTTTTGCTGTTTCTGCATCTGCAGTTTCTTTCTCCACTGAAGTATGTCTTCAGTCTCTCAAAGTCATCCATGAAGGTTGGAATCAACTTCTTCCAAACTCCCATTAATGTTAATATTTTGACCTCCTCCCACAAATCACATGTCATCTTGGAGGCATGGACTAGAGAGCTATATTTTCTTTTTGAGGCAGGTTCTCCCTCTGTTGCCCAGGCTGAATGCAGTGGTGTGAATATGGCTCACTGCAGCCTCCACCTCCTGGGCTCAAGTGATTCTCCTGCCTCAGCCTCCTGTGTAGCTGGGACCACAGGCACGCACCACCACACTCAGCTATTTTTTTTTTTTTTTTTGAGACACTCTTTTACTCTGTTGCCCAGGCTGGAGTGCAGTGGTGTGATCTTGGCTCACTGCAGCCTCCCCTTCTTGGGTTCAAGCGATTCTCATGCCTCGGCCTTCCTAGTAGCTGGGTTTACAGGCGCTTGCCACCATGCCTGGCTAATTTTTGTATTTTTAGTAGAGATAGGGCTTCACCATGTTGGCCAGGCTGGTCTTGATCTCCCGACCTCAAGTGATCCACCCGCCTCATCCTCCCAGAGTGCTGGAATTACAGGTGTGAGCCACTGTGCTCCACCTAATTTTTTTTTTTTTTTTTTTTTGTATGGACAGGGTCTCACTTTGTTATCCAGGCTGGTCTCAGCCTCCTGGGCTCAAGTGATCTTCTTGCCTCAGCCTCCAAAGTGCTGAGATTATAGGTGTGAGCCACCATTTCAGGCCTAATCATGAATATTCTTTGTTTTCTGAGACAGAGTCTCACTCTGCCACCCAGGCTGCAGTGCAGTGGCATGATCTTGGCTCATTGCAACCTCTGCCTCCTGGATTCAATTTAAGTGATTCTCATGCCTCAGCCTCCTGAGTAGCTGTGACTACCACGCCCAGCTAATTTTTTTTTTTTTTTAGTGGAGATGGAGTTTCACCATGTTGGCCAGACTGGTCTCAAACTCCTGACCTCAGGTTACCACCTGCCTCAGCTTTCCAAAGTGCTGGGATTACAGGCTTGACCTACCACATCCGGCCCTAATCATGAATATTCTTAATGGCATCTAGAACGATGAATGCTTTCTAGGTTTTCAGTTTACCCAGATCCATCAGGGGAATCACTATGGCAGCTACAGTCTTACAAAATGTATTTCTTAAATAAGACTTGAAATTATTTCATCCATGGGCTGCTGAATGGATGTGTTAGCAGGCATGAGAACAGCATTATTTCCCTGGTACCCCTCCATTAGAGGTCTTGGGTGATCAGGTGCATCATCAGTGAGCAGTAATAACTTTGAAAGAAATCTTTTTTTTTTTTTTCTGAAAAGTCCGTCTCAACAGTGGTTTAAAATGTTCAGTAAACCTCACGCCTATAATCTCAGCGCTTTGGGAGGCCGATGCAGGCAGAACACCCAAGGTCAGGAGTTTTGAGATCAGCCTGGCCAACATAGTGAAACCCAATCTCTACTAAAAGTATAAACATTAGCCAGGCATCGTGGCACGTGCCTATAATCCCAGCTATTCGGGAGGCTGAGTCAGGAGAATCACTTGAACAGGGGAGCGGGAGGTTGCAGTGAGCTGAGATTGCGCCACTGTACTCCCCCCTGGGCAACAGAGCAAGACTGTCTCAAACAAGAAACACAAAACAACAACAGCAACAACAACAATACTGGCCGGGCACAGTGGCTCATGTCTGTGATCCCAGCACTTTGGGAGGCCGAGGCAGGTGGATCACGAGGTCAGGAGTTCGAGACCAGCCTGATCAACATGGTGAAACCCCATCTCTTCTAAAAACACAAGAAATTAGCTGGGTGTGGTGGTGTGCGCCTGTAATCGCAGCTATTAGGGAGGCTGAGGCAGGAGAATCACTTGAACCTGTATGTGGAGGTTGAGGTGAGCCAAGATGGTGCCACTACACTCCAGCCTGGGCGACAGAGCAAGACTGTGTCAAAAAAAAATGTTCAGTAAACCATGCTGGAAACAGATGTGCTGCCATCTAGGCTTTGTTGTTCCATCTATAGAGCACAGGCAGAGTAGATTTAGCATCATTAGCAAGAGTCCTAGGATTTTCGGAATGGTAAATGAGCATTGGCTTCAACTTAAAGTCGCCAGCTCCACCAGCCCTAACAAGAGTCAGCCTCTCCTTCGAAGCTTTGAAGCCAGGGATTGGCTTCTCTTCGCTAGCTATGAAAGTCCTAGTGGCCTCTTCTTCCAATAGAAGGCTGTTTTGTCTACACTGAAGGTCTGTCGTTGAGTGTAGCCGCCTTCATCAGTGATCTGAGCTGGATCTGGACGGATTACCTGCATGGCTTCTCCATCAGCACTTGCTGCTTCATCTTGCACTTTTGTGGCATGGAGACAGCTTCTTTCTTTCAACCTCACAAACCAACCTCTGTTAGCTTCTAACTTTTCTTCCGCAACTTTCTCACCTCTTTCTACCTTCACAGGATTGAAGAGAGTGAGGGCCTTGCTCCGGACTCAGCTTTCGCTTAAAGGAACGTTGTAGCGGGTTTGGTCTTTCCAGACTGAAACTTTCTCCCTATCAGCAATAAGGCTGTTCTGTTTTCATATCTGTGTGTCCACTGAAGCAGTACTTTTATTTATTATTTTTATTTTCATTTTTTTGAGATGGAATTTCGCTCTGTCACCCAGGCTGGAGTGCAGTGGTGTGATCTTGACTCATTGCAACCTCCGCCTCCCCTGTTCAAGCGATTCTCCTGCATCAGCCTCCAGAGTAGCTGGGATTACAGGCGTGTGCCACCACGCCCAGCTAATATTTTGTATTTTTAATAGAAGTGGGATTTCTCCATGTTGGCAAGGCCGGTCTCGAACTCTTACTCTCAAGTGATCCACTTGCCTTGGCCACCCAAAGTGCTGCGATTACAGGCATGAGCCTCTGCGCCCAACCTGGAGCATGCGCTTTTAATTTCCTTCAAGAACTCCTTCATAACTTGGCTACCTGTTTGGTGCAGGAGGCTTGGCTTTTGGCCTCTCTCAGCTTTCAACATACCTTTCTCACTAAGCATAATGATTTTGACCTTTTAATTTAAAGTGAGAGACATGTGATTCTTTCTCCCTTTTTCTGTTTTTTGTTTTGAGACAAGGTCTCACTCTTACCCAGGTTGGAGTGCAGTGGCAGGATCTCAGCTCACTGCAGCCTCTGCCTCCACCTCCCAGGCTCAAGGGATCCTCCCACCTCAAGCTCCCAAGTAGCTGGGACTGCAGGCGTGCGCCTCCATGCTGAGCTAACTGTTGTATTTTTTGTAGAGATGGGGTTTCACTGTGTTGCCCAGGCTGATCTCGAACTCCTGAGCTCAAGGAATACACCAGCCGTGGCCTCCCAAAGTGCTGTGATAACAGGCGTGAGTCACCATGCCTGACCAAGACTTAGAGACCATTGGAGGGTTATTAATAGGCTTAATTGCAGTATTATTTTGTGTCTCAGGCCATGGAGAGACTCAAGGAGAGGGAGAGAGACAGGGAGTAGACGGTGTGTGGGCAGTGAGAACACACTCAACATTTATTTATTTATAGACGGAGTCTTACTCTGTCGCCCAGGCTGGAGTGCAATGGCTCGATCTCGGCTCACTGCAACCTCTGCTTCCGGGGTTCAGGTGATTCTCCTGCCTCAGTCTCCTGAGCAGCTGGGACTACAGACAAGCACCACCACGCCCAGCTAATTGTTCTATTTTTAGTAGAGACAGGGTTTCACCATGTTGGCCAGGATGGTCTCTATCTCTTGACCTTGTGATCCGTCTGCCTCAGCCCTCCCAAAGTGTTGGCATTACAGGTGTGAGCCACCAAGCCTGGCCTGGATTCCTATTTTTAAGCACCAGTTCACTGACTAATCTTATGGCAGACATGGGGAAGGAGCCTGAGATGTGGTGATCTGCCAGTATTTGAGAAACACACAGGTACAAAACAGACTAAACTTAGACCCCTGACTCTAGCTCAGGGTCCCTCCATCCTCCCCTGGGTACCTCCCCCTCTGCAGACCCTTTGGACCTTCAGATTACTACACAGCTAGGGCTAGTACTCTAAGGCCAAAAAACCAAAATCCAAGGCTGCCAATATTGCAGTGAAGTATAGTAACTGATACACAAAATGCTTTGGAGAACTTTTTATTGTTTAAAAATCATAATAGAAGCTTCAAAAAACATAAAAGCCAAGACATCCCAGTTCTAGGCCCCTGCTCCCTAGAGGAGCACAGGGCTATCCTTCCCTCCTCCTCGCCCACCACTAACCAGGACCCTGCCTGGGGAGGTCGCCTGCCCACCCTCCTGCCCACTGTGCAATCAGTCACCGGCTGGGGAGGGGCCCTGGGGGAGATGGGGGTGGCTGGCTCCCAGCACCCCCACCCCCTGCATGAATGCAGCCTATGAGCTGTGTGTGGGAAAATGGGGACAGCGCCCTGGGCAGGGAACCCCCGAGGGGGAAAGAGCCTGTCCCCATTCACCTGACCCCTCCCCAGCCCCCAGCTCAAGGGAAGCTGTCATCATCATCTTCTGCCATCTCCTTGGCAAACTCCAAGTCCTGCTGTTCTCGCTCACGCCGTTCCTGGGGAGAGAGGCGGGGTGAGGCCAAAGCTTCAGAGCAGCTCCCAGCCCTTCCAGACACTTCCCCGCCTCCCCTTCTGCGTGGAAGTTTGACCTTTCAGTCTCACTCAGAAAGCGGAGAGCTTACCTCTGCAGACTCCAAGTCCTTGTTGTAGGATTTAGGAGGAAACCTCATGGCCTGGGGCACAGCAGAGAGAGGAGCGAGGTAAGGGAGGGAAGGAAGCAGGAGAGGCACTTGTGCAAGCTGCACTCTCTGTGTCCCCTGTGAGCCAGCACCCGCCAGGAACCAGCGGGCCCTCTCCAGTTAGTCTAGTGGTGGGCTAGGCATCAAACGAATTATTACAGTGCCCTGTGGGAAATACTGAAAAGAGAGGAATAAATGACCAACACTCTCGTCTGGGCAGGGAGGAGGAAAAGGAGGAACACAGTGGGTATGGGAATGGGGAGAGGCCAGGCAAGACGTTAGGGACCACGTCACAAGGGGCCTTGCATATCACGTGAAGTAGGGATTAGCTGGATTTTAAGCAAGGCAGCAATATCCCTAGTTTCCTGGGAGGAGACTGGAAGAAAACATGGCAACCAAATAGTAGCAGCACCAAACTCAGTGCCTGAGGATGAAGGCTCACCCTTTTGTGGAGCTAGATGCCAGCGCCATCTTTTTTTTTTTTTTTTTTTTTTTAGACAGGGTTCTGCTATTGTTGCCTAAGCTGGAGTGCAATGGCATGATCTGGGCTCACTGCAGCCTCCACCTCCCAGGTTTAAGCGATTCTCCTGCCTCAGCCTCCCGAGTAGCTGGGATTATAGACGCGTGCCACCACGCCCAGCTAATGTTTTGTATTTTTAGTAGAAACGGGGTTTCACCATGTTGGCCAGGCTAGTCTCGAACTTTGGACCTCAGGTGATCTAACTGCCTTGGCCTCCGAAAGTGCTGGGATTACAGGTGTGAGCCACATCCCCTCCACCCTCAGCCCAGTCCCATTTTTTTTACAATTTAGACTTTGTTAAGTGCCTCAATACAGGGACTTCATTTAATCTTACCAACCCCGTGAAGCAAGCAAGATAAGTAACACCTCCCTATCAGCTTCAGAGATGGAGAAATAGAGCTCTGAGAAGTTAAAATGACTCAAATTTGGAACCAAATGCAGAACCCTGCCCTCTGAATCCCTGCTTGGTCCTCCCTGGTGACCAAATCCCTTAAACAGCACAGGAGAGGGCAACTGGCTGTGGAACTGTGGCCAAGTCCCCTCCCCATTCTGGGCCCCCTGTGCTGCAGCTCACTGATTCTACAGCCACGGGCTGGGACCTGGGCCACAAACCAAGCCAGTCTTCTCCGAGGAATCCATGAATGTGGAGGGAGGGGCGTGCTGCTGCCAGGTGTGACTGCAGCCACAGGCTTCTCACCTTGACAGACATGTTGTGGATATCTAGGCAGAAGGAGATGCGCTGGTGGAAGGCCAGCTGGGGCTCTCGGGTGGAATAGATGTCAATCATCTCCTTGGATTGGACATAGCCCTTCTCATGGTTGATGCTGGCCTCAATGACACCATCCCGGATGGCCTGCAGGCCCCCAAAGAGGAAAGAAAGCTCACCAGCATGCCCATCTTTTTTTTTTTTTTTTTTTTTTTGAGATAGAGTCTCATTCTGTCACCCAGGCAGGAGAGTGCAGTGGCGTGATCTTGTCTCACTACAACCTCCGCCTCCCGGGTTCAAGCAATTCTCCTGCCTCAGCCTCCCGAGTAGCTGGGATTATAGGCACATGCCATCATGCCTGGCTCATTTTTGTATTTTTAGTAGAGATGGGCTTTTGTGAAGTTGGCCAGGCTGGTTTCAAACTCCTGACCTCAGGTGATCTGCCCATCTCGGATTACAGGCATTAGCCACCGTGCCTGGCCCAGCACACCCATCTTCTAAGCCAGAGAACATCTTCTTCCATCCCATTCCTCTGCCCACCTTATATTCTCACACTCACAGGCACTATCATAAACTCAACATGCGCACACACCTACACTCACACACACATCCATTCTCCCTCTGGCAACTTCTTGGCTTCGCTACAAATGAAGGGCACTCCCTGAAGACTATGCCATTGCTTTACCTATTTCCCTCCTTGGCCAAACTCCTCCCACTCCTGCCTCCTGAAATTGGCAGGAAAGTGACAACCTGGTCCCTGTGGTTCCTGAACCAGCCCCACCTTGGCAACAATGAACTCTGCATCTTCGGGGCTATCCAACTGCAGCTTCTGGGCGATGTCGGCCAAGGAGATTCGGGAATAGGAGAGGCTGATCATGCGCACACCTGAGAGAGAAAGGAGTGATGGGGTGGGCAGGGCAGGGTGGGCACAGACCCTTCGCTTGCCCACAGATAGCCACTGGGTTTGCCCCGGCCTGGCTTCTGCTCCTCCGACAGCCCCTCAGATCCTGATCCACACCTGTCTTAATCACGTTGTGCCGCAGCCGGATAATTAGGGTGTAGGTCCCATCTGCTTGAAACTTCTCCCCAAACTGATCCAGGACCTGGTTGAACTTGGCTAGGTTTCCTGTCCTGACAGCTGCAGGGAGAACAGGAGTGGACTGGATGATGCTAACCGGCATGGGCACGGAAGAGGCCCCAGTGAAAGGGGCCTAGCGGGCTCTGGGGTGGGGAAGCCAGCCTTACCTTGAGTCAGAAGGAAATAGGGCATGAGTGAACGCTTGAGGGAGGGCTGACGGAACTGCAGCCGGTCAGGGATCTCCCCCAGCAACAGCTCCACCACGATGAGAAGCTTGTGCACCTGGAGAGTAACAGGGGACACAGTGGGCAGGGAGCCCCGTGGGCAGAAGAAAAAAATGAAACGTGGCCTAAATTCTGCCAGATACAGTGGGAAACAGGGAAAGAGAGCACTGTTTAGGCTCAGAGAGAGGAGGAGGGCATGGGATCCAAGCTCTGCCTTTGGTCGCAGAGCCCTCAGCTGCATTTCACCTGACCACCCCGTGCACACTCTGCTCTGAAATGACAGCGCTCTAAGGCCAGATGGGCGGGTGCCGTGGCTCAGCAATGGCAAGGGACCAGGCCTCACAGGCCCGGGGAGTGAAACGGGTGTCAGCCAGATGCTCACGAGGGAGGCGGACTGTTACTGGAGGAGAGGAGGGGATCAGTGGGTAGAATTCGTTAGAGGCAGAAGCACCGGAAGGGGCCCGACCTCAGTGAAGAGCAGAGTATACAGACACAGAAGGCTGGCTGGAAACCTGGCCTGTCTTCCTCCACAGGACCGAGGTATTTCCGAGTGGTGCCAACTGTGGATCCAGCACCACACAAGAACTATGGTGGAGGGACCGTAGTTATTTGCTAGTTTTAGAGATGAGGAAACCAGGGACGCCTGCCGACTCAAGGTCTTCCCAGCAAACGGGAGGCACAGAACACAAGGCAGCTGAATCGCGGGGCAGCCAGTGTCAGCGGGAAGCAAGGGTCACATTTTGCTCGTAGGAGTGTGTGATCACACCCATGGCCGGGCAGACCCTTCACCCCTCCAAAGGCACTCATGAGGCTGCCCTGTCCCTTGGAGTAACCCAAGTGTGAGGGGAAATCCCTGGAAATGGTTATGAAGTGCCTTAAGGATTCTGACAAAGTAGAAAAAGGAGGAGGGTCAAGGGTACAGAGTGAAAAAGAGGCAGAGAGGTGTGGGTGCCTGGGGAGCTGTTAGGAAACGGACAGTTGGGACCACGGTCTGGGGACATGCCATTGCCATTCTGAATGCCAGGCTGAGCAGTCTGAAGTTGGCACGTAGAACTAGTAAACACCGAGCAACTGGGTCCTTGGTTTCCTCATCTCTAAACCTAGCAAATTACAGTAACAATACCCAGCCAGTCTACCTCACGAGACCGTACGATACTCTGCGGCAGTGGGGAGCAATGGCAGCTTCCCAGGCAGGGGAAGGAGAGAGCTGGAGCCCTGCTTAGTAAGGCAAGGGAGTGTAAGCTGGGCAGGTGGAGAGGAAGATGACCAGGAGAAGCGTCTGGAAATGTTTGCGGCTGGAACCACGGCACCAGCAACACCAAGGAACAGGCAAACACAGAAGACGTGCAGACAATTCAACACATGACCCAGTGACAGGAAGGAGGGTGAGGGAGAGTCAGAGGATCCCAAGGCCCTGATCTAGACTGGGACGGCAGGAGGAAGGACTGGGAAGGGGGCCAGGAGGGGTCTGTTTGGGTCACGCCGTATAGATATGGGGGGTGGGAGGGAGAGCTGGATCTGTAGGCCTGATGTTCGCGAGAGGGTTCAGAGGCAGTGTTATAGGCTAAACTGTGTCCCCCTCAAATTCACGTTATAGACCTAAACCCCAGGACCTCAGAGTGGGACGGTATTTGGACATAGGGCCTTTAGAGGTAATTATGGTAAAACGAGGTCATATGGGTGGGCCCTAATCCTATATGACTATTGTCCTTCTGTGACAAGCACAGGACACAGACATGCTCAGAGGGAAGACCATGTGAAAACACCAGGAGACGGCCATCTACAAGCAAACGAGAGAGGCCTTCAGAAGAAACCAATCGTGTCGACACTTGTTCTTGGACTTGGAGCCTCCAGAATTGTGATGAAATACATCTTGGTTGTTTAAGCCACCAAGTCTGTGGGACCCTGAGGTGGAAGCTCCAGCAGAGTAATGGAGTTAGCAATGCACTGGCTGAAGAGCGTCACGCAGGTGACAGCTGAAGCTGGGAAAGCAAACAAGGACGCTCAAGGAGAGAATGCGGGCTTCACTATCGACAGAGAAGTTCTCAGATGCTCTGCTGAGGCCAGGTGGTGAGCAGCAGAGAGAACGCTGGGGGGAAGGAGCCGGCCAGTGTGCTGCTGGGGAGAGAGCCGGGGGGACAGGAACGGCCGCCTGAGAGGGGACGCGGCAGGGCTGGGGGCTTTCTGCCCGGAGACTGAAGCAAACAGGTGACGAGCCAAGGCCGGAAGAGAGAGGAAGGCGTGGGATGCAAAACACAGGTAGCGAAGCTGGCATGAAGTAAAGACAGGGAGGGTAAGAATGGGTGGAGAGAGACATTCAAGTTTCCAGGAGACAAGGCAGCTTCAGGAACGAACGGCAGCCGGCCTCCAGCCCTGAAGGGATGGCCAGCACCGCCCTCCTCAGCGTGCTCTGTGCCCCAGCAGCACTGGCATCACCAGGGCCCGTCAGGAACACAGACTCTCCGAATAGGAACCTACAGCTTCATCAGACCTCCAGGTGATTCTGTAAGCTGGGGTGGCGACAGGGGTGTGGCAGGGGTATGTGAGGGAACAGGGCAGAGGGCTGGTTGCAGGCCTTCTCCCAAACATGCCTTCACTCCCACCTCTCTCCCCGGCTCCCTCACCAACAGCGCCCTGGCCTCTCTTCCAGCTCTCTCTATGCCTTTCTGCCACCGGCCTCCGCCACAGGAAATGGAAAGCTTCCATGTCCATAGTAAAATCTCATTTAAAAACACTGCCTGAAAGCCCTTCTTGGGGTACATGACATATTTTATATGTTAATTACTTGGATTTTTAGTGACTTTTTAAAAGAAACTTTAGTGTGTCTTATATTGTAAGCAATCTAACATTTTGCTCACGTACCATGTGTCTGAAAAGCCTTTACTTTTTGTAAAAATTCTACCCATCTTTCAAAGGCCAGTTCAATTTTAACGTTTCTTTTTTCTTTTTTTTTTTTGTGAGATGGAGTCTTGCTCTGTTGCCAGGCAAGAATGCCGTGGCTCAATCTCAGCTCACTGCAACCGCCACTACCCAGGTTCAAGCGATTCTCCTGCCTCAGCCTCCCGAGTAGCTGGGACTACAGGTGTGTGCTACCACACCAGCTAATCTTTGTATTTTTAGTAGAGTGGGGGTTTTGCCATGTTGGCCAGGATGGTCTCGATCTCTTGACCTCGTGATCCACCTGCCTTGGCCTCCCAAAGTGCTGGGATTAGCCACTGTGCTTGGCCACATTTCTCTTTTTTCAAGACAGAGTCTTGCTCTGTTGCCCAGGCTGCAGTGTAGTGGCACGATAATGGCTCACTGCAGCCTCGACCTCCTGGGCCCAAGCGATCCCTGCACCTCAGCATCCCGAGTAGCTGGGACTGTAGGTGCATGCCATTATGCCCAGCTAGGTTTTTTATTTTTGCAGAGATGGTGTCTCCATATATTGCTCAGGTTGGTCTCAAGCAATCCTCTTGCCTTGGCCTCCCAAGTGTTGGGATTACAGGTGTGAGCCACTGTATCCAGCCAACTTTTTCTTTAAGACCCTTTCTCTTTAATTATTTTATCAAAAACAAATCATTCTCTGAACTTCTGAACAGAAATAAATCTCCCACTGCACTGACCTAATCAAGGTACATATCTCCCATTCCCTGTCAAGGCACTATGGAGGTGGACATTGTGTGAAGGTAAGAGCAAAGGTCTGAATTTGGGAAGACTGGGTCTACATCCTGGCTACTGGGCTCTGTGACTTCACATACACCCTTCAAGCTTTTTGAGTCAACATTTTTTATCTCTTTGAAATACTGTAATAAGAAACACCTCGCCAGGCACGGTGGCTCATGCTTGTAATCCCAGTACTTTGGGAGGCTGAAGCAGGCAGATCATGAGGTCAGGAGTTCAAGACCAGCCTGGCCAACATGGTGAAACGCTGTCTCTACTAAAAATACAAAAATCAGCTGGGTGTGGTAGCATGCATCTGTAATCCAAGTTACTCGGCAGGCTGAGGCAGGAGAATTGCTTGAACCCAGGAGGCGGAGGTTGTAGTGAGCTGAGATCACGCCACTGTACTCCAGCCTGGGTGACAGAGCAAGACTGTCTCAAAAAAAAAAACAAACAAAAAAAAGAAGGAAAGAGATACCAGCTGGGCACGATGACTCAAACCTATAATCCCAGCACTTTGGGACGCCAAGGCAGGTAGATTATCTGGGGGCACGAGTTTGAGACCAGCCTTACCAACATGGTGAAACCCCATCTCTACTAAAAATACAAAATTAGCCGGACATGGTGGCGCATGCCTGTAGTCCCAGCTACTTGGGATGCTGAGGCAGGGGAATCGCTTGAACCTGGGAGGTGGCGGTTACAGTGAGCCAAGATCGTGCCACTGCACTCCAGCCTGCGTGACAGAGCAAAACTCAGTCTCAAAAAAAAAGAAAAAAGAAGAAAAGAAATACCATATATTGGCAGGGTGCGGTGCTCACATTTGTAATCCCAGCACTTTGGGAGGCCCAGGTGGGTGGATCCCTTGAGCCCAGGAGTTGGAGATCAGCCTGGGCAACATGGCAAAACTCTGTCTCTACAAAAAATTAGCCAGGTGTGATGGTACACGCCTGTAGTCCCAGCTACTTGGGAGGCTGAGATAGGAGAATCATCTAAGCCCTGAAAGTTGAGGCTGCAGTGAGCCATGATCACGCCATTGCACTCCAGCCTGGGCATTGGAGTGAGACTCTGCCAAAAAAAAGAAAGAAAAAAGAAAAGAAAAGAAAGAAAGAGAGAGAGAGAAAGAAATACCAACACAGCATGGTGACTCACGCCTGTAATCCCAGCCCTTTGGGAGGCTGAGGTGGGTGGTCACCTAAGGTCAGGAGTCCGAGATCAGCCTGGACGACATAGTGAAACCCCATCTCTATTAAAAATACAAAAATTAGCCGGGCATGGTGGTGGGCACCTGTAATCCCAGCTACTTGGGAGGCTGAGGCAGGAGAATCCTTTGAACTCCAAAGGCAGAGGTTGCAGTGAGCCAAGATAGCACCACTCCACTCTAGCCTGGGCAACAGAGAAAGACTCCATCTTACAAAAAAAAAAAACCCACAAAAAAACAAAAAACAAAAATTAGTTGGGTGTGGTGGCAGGCACCTGTCCAGCTACTCAGGAGACTGAGGCAGGAGAATCACTTGAACTCAGGAGGTGGAGTTTGCAGGGAGCCAAGATTGTGCCACTGTACTCCAGCCTGGGAGACTCTATCTCAAAAAAAAAAAAGAAAGGGAAAGAAAAGAAAGAAAGAAAGGAAAAGAAAAGAAAAAAGAAAAGAAAGAAAGACGACTTATTATCCTCCCTTCCTATCCTTTACAGTACTTAATACCAAGCTTGATGCTTAAAAAAATACTTGGTGACTGACAGCTCTTAAGTGGCCAAGTTTTATCTTTACTGAGTCAGTCAGCCTATGGAGCTATTCTGGGTTCCTAGGCCACAGACAATACAGTTTCCAAATGTGAACATGAAGGACCAGGTAAGAACCCGGGGTTTTTAATCAGCACAATCTAGGTCCATGCCTGGAATGACTGTCAGAAGTGCTGGGGAATCAGGAATAATCTAAACCTATCTGCAAGGAGGACACTGAACATCAACTGCCAGAGGTGCAGGTAGTGTCTGCTTCTTGAAACCCACAAACAGATGTGAAGCAACCTTTTGCAGACATGGCGGCTCACACTTGCAATCCCAGCACTTAGGGAGGCAGAGGCGAGAGGACTGCTTGAGCCCAGGAGTTCAAGACCAGCCTGGGCAACACAGTGAGACACTATCTCAATTTAAAAAAAAAGGCAAAGGGATGATGGTGGCTATGGCTTACCGTCTGTTTGAAGCCAACAGCTGTGTGCTGAGGGGCCTTGCGAAGGGCATTAGTCATTGTTCTTCGGGCCTCTGAGTACTCCAGCTGGATGGCTTTGATTCGCCCTGGGAGCGGAGGAAAGCAGACTTGGTCAACAGAATGGGGTCATCCAACCCCCTGGGCAAGCCAGAGTGCCAAATGGTCCTCTTATGTACCACCCCTTGGAAAATCTGCACCAAGCAGGCCTGAGGCACCTTCTGATTTGTGGGCTGGGCCCCTCTGCTCACCTGTGTAGTAGAGGTACCTGGCCCACTCATTGTTGTTGGCCTGCTCAGGGAACACAGACTTGGACACCAGCTTCTCAGCCTGGTCGTACAAGCTGTAGTGTAGGTAATTCCGCAGCAGGAGGTTCAGCAGGGTGGCCTGACCGTCTGCATCATGCCGAAGCGTTGCTGTCCGGAGCCGTGCATGCAAGAAGCTTCAAGAAGGAAAGAAAAAAGATGTCAAAGGCTTCAAATCACAACTCTTTGAACTGGCTCTGACCGTTGACTCTCTCTCAATTCCTTAAAAAAGCTGGCCGGGTGTGGTGGCTCACGCCTGTAATCCCAGCACTTTGGGAGGCCAAGGTGGGTGGATCACGAGGTCAGGCAACCGAGACCATCCTGGCTAACATGGTGAAACCCTGTCTCTACTAAAAATACAAAAATTGGCTGGGTGTAGTGGCACGAGAATCACTTGAACCTCGGAGGCAGAGGTTACAGTGAGCTGAGATCACGACACTGCACTCCAGCCTGACGAGAGAGTGAGACTTTGTCTCAAAAAAAAAATAAAAAAATAAAAAAGTTATAAAAATTGCTTTTCTGGTTATTCACTGAATATTTAACTATCGACTGCCTAAGGTGTGTAGCACTATTCTGGGTGGGCAAAAAGGACAAAATCCTGCCTTTAGGGAATGCAGTGGGGGAGACGATGAGCACGAGAAAGAAGGACATCATGCAGTGTGGCAGAAGACGGGATGGCTGTGAAGTCGGGCGAACTGCAATGGGCAATGCAGGAGGTAAGAAAGATGAGTTGTGCTTTTAAATAGCTTGGCCAAGATCGAGACCATCCTGGCTAACATGGTGAAACTCTGTCTCTACTAAAAATACAAAAAAAATCAGCCGGGCACGGTGGCGTGCATCTGTAATCCCAGCTACTCAGGCAGCTGAGGCAGGAGAATCACTTGAACTCGGGGGACGGAGGCTACGGTGAGCCAAGGTCATGCCACTGCACTCCAGCCTGGCAACAGAGCAAGACTCCATCTCAGAAAAAAAAAACAAAAAAAAAAACCCACATAAATAGCTTGGTCAAGGCAGGACTCACTGAGAAGGGATCAATTAAGTGAAGGCTTGAAGGAGGCGGGGAGAAGAGTGTTCTGGACAGAGCGGGCAGCCAGTGCAAAGGCTCTGAGGAAGAGCATGCTGGGCACACCAGGAGGCCAGTGGGGCTGAGGAGCAAGAGGAGGTGACATCTAAAAGGTCAAAATGAAGCAGATCGTGTCAGGCCTTATGAGTTATTGTGAGGACTTTGCCTTTCCTTGAGGGAAATGGGAAGCCACTCCAGGTTTTGAGCAAAGAAGTAAAATGTTGTCTAGCCTGTTCCTCCACCCCTAACCCACCCTCAGTCCTACCCTGATGTGGGGTGAAGGGAAGAAGCTGAGGACAGCCCGGCAGTGACTTACTTCTTCATCTAGCATCAGTCTCTCTTCCACACCCCTCACATGGCGCAGGGCATGGGAACCATTGCCCCTCTTTCCTGCTTACATCTACCGGTTCATTGCCCTCTGCAGGTCCACAGCTGTGTGCCTGTGACTGACCAAGTCTCCGACCCCGAGGGCCCCAAGTGAGACCTTTGGTCGCCTGTACCTGCGCACCACATCCAGCTTGTCCAGGAACTCATAGACCCGGGCGTGATAATAGTAACATTTTGCAGCCACAAGGTCTAGGGCCCGGCGATTCTGAGTACTGATCTTTTGCATCAGGTCATCAGAGAGCTTCTGTGCCTGGGGAAGCCAAAAGAGAATCAAGTGGTAGTTCCTCAAAAGGATAAACATGGAGTTATCATTTGAGCCAGCAATTCCCATCCTAGGTATGCAGCCAAGAGAACTGGAAACTTATGTTCACATAAAAGCATGTACATGACTTTTCACAGAAGCATTATTCATAATAACCAAAAAGTAGAAATAACCCAAGTGCTCATCAGCTGATGAACAGATAAACAAAATGTGGTGTATCCACATGATGGAGTATTACTCAGCCTTGAGATGGAATGAAGTACTGACACACACCGTAACATGGATCAACCTTGAAAACATGATGCTTAGTGAAGAAAGCCAAAGACAAAGGACACATAGTATGTAATTCAATTTACATGAAGTGTCCAGAGTGAGCAAATCCTCAACAGAGACACAGGGCAGATCAGTAGCTGCTGGGAGCTGGTTAAGGGGAAATGAAAAGTGACTACTAATGTATGGTGTTTCTTTTTGGGGTGATGAAAATGTTCTGGAATTAGGGATGATGGATACACAACTTTGCGAATAAATCAAAACCCACTGAATTGTACACTTTAAAGGGTGAATTATATCTCAAAAACAAACAGCCAAGTACAGTGGCACGTGCCTCTCATGTAATCCCAGCTACATGAGAGGCTGACGTGGAAGGACTACCTGAGCTCAGGAGTTCAAGACCAGCTTGGGTAACATAGCAAGACCCCACCTCCCATAAAAACAAAACAGTAGGCAGGTGCAGTGGCTCATGCCTACAACCCTAGCACTTTGGGAGGCTGAGGCCAGGGGATCACTTGAGCCCAGGGGTTAGAGACCACCTTGGCAAGAAGGCAAAATCCTGTCTCTACAAAACAAATGCAAAAATTAGCTGGGTGTGGTGGCGCATACTTGTCGTCCCAGCTACTTAAGAAGCTAAGGTGGAAGGATCACTTAAGCTGGGGAGGTCAAGGCTGCAGTCAACTGTGATCACACCACTGCACTCCAGCATGGGCAACAAAGCGAGATCTCAAAAAAAACCCCAACCAACCAACCACTCATCCACCAAAAACAGTGTGGTAAGGCAAGGAAAAAAAACCAGGGAATTAAGGAGTGGGACTTATTTCTTGAGTGTGCTCCTGTGACAGTGGCCATGATGAACAAAGCAGCTGGCCCCAGCTGGGGGAGTGGAGGAAGTGCAGTATGCAAAATGGAGCTATTAGTCCATAATCACAGCCACCATTTACTAAAATATCATGAAAGCTTACCATGTGCAGATCATCGTGCTAAGTATTTTCAAACAAATTACTTTATATAATGCTAACTATCTTGTAAGGTAGATACTATTTTCCCCATTTTACATATAGTGGGGAGAAATTTTTTTTTTTTTTTTGAGACAGGGTTTGGCTCTTGTCGCCTAGGCTGGAGTGCAATGCCTCGATCTTGGCTCACCACAACCTTCAGCTCCCAGGTTCAAGAGATTCTCCTGTCTCAGCCTCCCAAGTAGCTGTGATTACAGGCATGTGCCACCACACCCATCTAATTTTGTATTTTTAGTACAGATGGGGTTTCTCCATGTTGGTCAGGTTGGTCTCGAACTCCCGACCTCAGGTGATCTGCCTGTCTTGGTCTCCCAAAGTCTTGGGATTACAGGCATGAGCTACTGCACCTGGCCAGCTGGGAGAAATTAATTTGCCTAGGGTACAGCTGGGATTGGAACCCAGGTCCTTCTGTCTCCAAATGCCCCTACTTTTCCCCAAAGAATGTAATAGGCTGGTATTACCCACTGACCGCTACGAGCCCTGTCCCACAGGGCCCAGAGCAGGAGTGGATTCTCCCCGGATGTGGGGTAAGGACATGCCTCTATGGGGAAGGAGTGTGGGGGACAGTTCTTAAGAACCCAGTGATTATTTCCATTTCTTCACCAGGGATGATCTCCCTGACGAACCCCTTGCATCACTTGGGGCTTGTGACCCGCTCTCACGGCATCCTGGATACCTCTTTGTAGCGCTTGCTGTTCATCATGAAGATGACCATGAGGAGCTGGAGATAGGCTTCCACTTCAGGCAGCAGAGGCGCTGACGCAGCTTTTCCTGTGCGGGGACGGAACTGTAAATCAGCCTCTGTGTCCATGGGCTAGGAGAGGACATGGAAAAGCTCGGTCAAATAAGTAACCAAGAATTTATTAAGCATCCGCTATGCATTTTAACATACTTATTGAGTGTCTACTATGTGTCAAGATTTTGCTAGGTGCTAGGGATAAAAAAATAAAGATGACAGTCTTTCCCAAAGAAATCAAGGAGGATCTGGGTGTGTGGCTCATGCCAGTAGTATCAGCTACCTGGGAGGTTGAGACAGGAGACTGCTTGACGCCAGGAGTTTGAGACCAGTCTGGGCAACACAGCGAGATCCCCATCTCTCAAAAATAAAAAACGAACCAGCCAGGCATGGTGGTATGCCCCTGTGTTCCCAGCTATTCGGGAGGCTGAGGCAGGCAGATCGCTTGATCCCAGGAGTTTGAGGCTGCACTGGGCTATAACTGTGCCACTGTGCTTCAGCCTGGGTGACAGAGCAAGATCTCATCTCAAAAAAATAAACAAAACAAGTCAAGGAGGCTGGCAATATATTAATAAACACAATAAAGTGTTACAGGAGAATAATAAACCTCTTTACAGCACATAATGGGGACACAAAGGACAATGTAAGGAACCTTCAAAGAGCCCAATCTAAGTAGAGAGATTAAACCACCACACCTGGAACCACTGTAAATACTACCACACAGGGCTTCATGAAATAACTCTAGAGATGCAATCAAGAATCACGAGACCAAAAAACTGTTTCTTGTGGGAACAAAGAAAATCTGGGGAAAGTCAACATATACACAAAATTTATTTTCGTATTTTGTCATTGCCACTGGAAGAAATAATGTGTTACAGTCGCTCCCCAAAATAATCATGTTTCATGAGTTTGGAGATGGGACGGTCAGAACACACGCCAGATGAAGTTGGGGGAAGAGTACCTTTTCCCCCTTGAACAGACAAGAAACTCTTCACTGCCCTGCCTCCAGGGATTTTCTGAGTTTTCACATCCACAGAACTGACTGTGACTACATAGGATTTTAAGGAAATGCAGATGCTGGAGGGTCAACGGAATTTGAGAAGGCTGAGACCTGGACCATGCCATGAATCACGAGGGAGATTTTATAGCTACAAAGGATAAAGAAAGGGCTCTCCTGGCATGGAGGCCACCACCACCACCAAACTGACTTCGTCTGCATTCACTACGTGCCAGGCACTGTTCTAGGAGCTTTACACTCCCCTCTCCGCAATCTCTTCATCACATTTACCAAATGAAGAAAATGAGGCAGCACAGCAAGATGAAGTCACTTGCTCAAGTCCCACAGGTACTAACTGTCAGAGTTTGGATACAAATTCAACTCTACCTCTAAAACCTGTTTTGTTTTTTGAGGTGGGGGTCACTCTGTCACCCAGGATAGAGTGCAGCAGTGCACTCCTGGTTCACTGCCATCTCCACCTCCTGCATTCAAGTGATCCTCCCGCCTTGGCCTCCCGAGTAGCTAGGACTACAGGCAGGCGCCACCATGCCTGGATACATTTTGTACTTTTTGCAGAGACAGAGTCTCGCCATGTCACCCAGGCTGGTCTCAAACTCCTGGGCCGGCAGATCATTTGAGTCCAGCCTCCCAGAGGGGCTGGGATTACAGACATTAGCTACTGTGTCCGGCCCTAACACCTGTGCTCTCAACCACTGTCCTGGGTTTCCTCCATGGTGAAGCTTCAGAGGAAAGACGCAGCAGCACCTTCTCTCTCCGAGGCCAACAAAGAGGTCACCCACCTCAACCTCACCTGGAGTAGAGGGCACATGTTGCAGAGTAGTGGGAAATGACTTTGGCTGGGAGGGTCCTGACCCCCTGACTTGGAAGAATGACACTACAGGCAGTGGGCGGTTCCCTTGTCACTGGGTAGATTAGTATTAAAATGGGCTGCCTTGGCTTCACTCCTCATGCTACCGCAGGTAATAAGATGGGACTTCTGGGTGGAAAATGACGATATTCCTGGGGGTCTGAGGCCAGGCCTGCATCCTTTCAGTCGGCCTGACTCACTCACCTCTTCCAGGAAGGGGAGCAAGAAGTCTCGAGTGGCATTATTTGAAGTGAAGAAGCCCTGCACAGCCTTATACAGAACATAGTGGTTGAGGCGGCGCGACGTGGAAGGCAGCATCCGCAGGGCCCGCAGCACGAATCTCGGCTCCTTGCCTGAAACAGCTTTTTCCAGCTGTTTCACATGCTCCTTGATGTCTGAAGAGGATCAGAGAAGAAAACAATGTCACTTCGACACCGAGTCCCCCACCACTCCAGGCAAGGGGTTCTAAGGAGCCTCTCACAAAGGGGCAAAATGCAACTAATCACCTTTTCTGCCCTAATGGGGTACACAATATTTACAGATTCCACACATTCATTTTAAGACATAACCAGTCTGGGCAACACAGTGAGACCCCATCTCTCAAAAAAGAAAAAAATACAGGGGGGATGGGGGATGGGGTAGAGGATGACAAAGGAAGAAAAGAAAAACCAAGAACCTAAAGGAACCTGGAGATTTATCAGATCTTAATGGAAAAGACTTTCTAAAAGTAAACAATGTAAGAAATCACATAGGCACAAAAGATTAATAAGCCTGACTGCATTTAAAAAAACCTTTTTGGATAACTGTATATACAAAAGAAAAATATTTTCAACAAATGTGATCAAAGATTCATTTTTATTCTATAAAGAGCTTGTATAAATGGTTAAGAGATCTAATGGTATAATGGTTATATTGCCACCATTTCAAAACAAAAATGGAGACGAATCAACATACAAGGAGGAAAAGTCACTTACAGACAAAAATTATATTTCATTAGTATTTGAGTAATTGCAAATGGAAAGATTTTTAAACTACCAAATTAGTAACATTAAAAAAATCAGGCTGGGTGCGGTGGCTGATGCCTGTAATCCCAGCACTCTGGGAGGCTGAGGCGGGCCAATTGCCTGAGGTCAGTAGTTCGAGACCAGCCTGGCCAGCACCGTGACACCCAACTCTACTAAATATACAAAAATTAGCGGGGCATAGTGGCAGGCGCCTGTAATATCAGCTACTTGGGGAGCTGAGGCAGGGGAATCACTTGAATCTGGGAGGTGGAGGTTCCAGTGAGCCGAGATGGCGCCACTACACTTCAGCCTGGGCAACAGAGTAAGACTCCATTGTTAAAAAAAAAAAAAAATTATAGAGTACAGTGAAAAGCACATTTCTCCTGACATAATGTAAATCAGTACAGTTTTTCTGGACAATAACTATGAAAAACCTTTAAAATGCTCAGCCTTTTTAACTCAGGCATATACATTCTGGGAATCTGTACTGAAGGAATAATTATAAAAGTAGATTTTTAAAGTTGGGCACAAAGATGATTGCTTCAAAGCTATTTATAATAGCAAAAAAAGTAGAAACAGTTTAAATGCAAAGCAATAAGGGAATGTAATCAATGAGTAGTTTCTTAGGCACGTCTGTATATTCAGCGCTTTGCACAGAGTATCTAGGCCAATGATGTAACAATGTGATAGGCACAGTTTTACGCATTCTAATGTTCACAACAATCCAATAAAGTACCATACTATTCTTCACATTCATACAGATGAGGGAACTAATTCCAGAGCTTCTGCTCTTAATTAGGTGTTCAATAAATGTTTCTGGAATAAATTGAATGCTGATTATGTTTACGGATGTTAATGAAAACACATACAATTCAAAATGTATATTTAGTTATGCCTTGATACAAACCGTATGTAACAAAGTCAGCTAGGATACCGTATATAACTTGCTCTCAATTATAGGAAAGCAGCTCAAAAATTCTTAAGAAAAAATGTTGACCATATTTTTTCCCCCTGCTTTTAACTTCTCACACATTCCAAAATTTCTGCAATGACTATGAATTACTTTACAACAAGAAAATGAAGAGCCTGTAATAAACACTGCCCAGTAGGCAATGCTGAGTGGCACCTTTGACACTGGCTGTCACTAATATAGGTAAAAGGGTCTCTATTAGATAGTGATCTTGTTGCTCAACTTTAGAGTAACAGCTGATGTCGTCAACATCATTGCATCCTCAAAAGCACCACCCAAGGAGGATAACTTTGCTTATCTCAATGTTTTTGAGCTAGTTTCTCACGCAATGCAATGAAAAGAAAACCTAGTAAGTAGTCTGGTCCCACTTGATCCAGAACCAGGAAAATGGCATCAGGATCACAGTGGGAAGCTCTCACTTGACCCACTTCAAATGTAGACAGGATGCTTTAAGTGGGAAAAGTAAAACATGAACTTGGAGAAACAAGAGGACTATAGATACTCGAAACAGAAACCTTGGAGAAAAGAAATAGGAGACACTGGTATATAGGAGTTTAGGTCAAAGGTGAGTATTACAAAACCAAACAAAGATGACACTCGAAAAGTTTTAAGTGTGTGTGTATTTAAACCCTTTAGAAACAGAGGGGGAGTAGAGGCCTGAAGGGAGAAGGAGAGGGCAAGGGAACTGTCGGGGCACATCAGTTAGAGAAATATCGCAAACAAAATGCCAGGTCGAAATGGTTCATGCTGGGGAATTTGCTAAAGGCAGCTAGGACAACAATAATATTCTGCACAGTTTTAAAACTCAGAAGCCAATATTCTAGGTCATCCTGGACCTGTTTACACACATAGACACAAACACTGGTTTCTAGTGGGATCAGTCATATACTGGGGGCACTAAAATCAGTCGGGTGGGATGTAAGTGGAATAGGTCAGCTGGGAGGGCTTAGAAAGGGGAGGACTTAGAAGAGGGAGTCCTCAGGCCCAGTGGGACCTAGATATAGACGCAACCCCAGATATGGGGACGGAGGGGATGTGAGGGGAGTGGTTGCCAGCCTTGGAGAGAAGATTCAGTCATTGGGCCTGGAGTCGGGAGTGTCAGGGCAGTGGGGGCAGGTATCTGGGGTGATCCCAAAGAACTGGGGGTGGTGGACACTGCTCTGGCTTCCCACCGAGAAGCCGAATCACAGGGGTAGCTGTCACCGGTGATCATGGCACGTTCCTGGCCTGGGCTCCCGTACCCTCCAAGGTGACGGTGTCCAGCTCTCGCTGGGAGTGCTCAGTCGCTGCTGTCGTCGTCTTGCTGTCTGCCTCCCCCGATGACCCGCCACCCGTCGCCGCCTCCTCTTTCATCTCCACATCCTGGGGGGCCGGGGGCGGTGGTGGTTCTTGTTCCCCTCCGCCGGGCGGCGGTTTCGCCTTGTCCGCGCCGCGGCGCCGCGCCGAGCCCTCCTGCTTCATGGCACCCGGGGTCGCGGCCTAGTCCGGGGACCAAGGCCGGGGCCTCGCGTGAACCCTCGCACCGGGGACCAGGAACCGACCCGGGCTTGCACACGAGAGCGGGCTACCGTCGGGCCGCACGATGACGGAGCAGCTGCAAACCCCTTCCCGGCGCTGGGCCTTCTGGGAAACGCAGGCCCGTCAGGCCGATGGCCGAGTTAACAAAGGGGAAATAAATCAACAGCCGAGGTGCAGGATGGAGGCGGAGCTTCGAGGAAGGAGCGGGCAGGAACCTGTATGGGTTCTTGGGGCTTTCTTTCGAGCGCTTAAATGTGATGTTTTTATGTTCCTCACAGACTGCATTTCTGTCCGCGTCCACGAGAGGTCCCCCCGGGCTCCAATCTGGGTTACAAAGGACTTTAAGAGCCGCTCAACTAACGTGGAGTGGGAACAGCCTATCCGAGAGCGGGGCGAGATGACGTCACGAGTTGCCGGGCGGGTTTTGCGCCCAAGTTTGCTCGAGTTTTTCGCGGTCGGGGGTCTCTTTCCAGATCCGCGAAGTTTGTTTTCTATAGCTGCCGGGTGCCTGCGGCGGGAGGGAGGGAAAGAAGGCTGCGAAGGAAGGACGTGAAGCTAGGGGCTGTTGGGCTTAAATAAACCGAACTGGAGAGTAGAAAGAACCCTATGGGATCCGGACTTTCTTGGTTAGATTTTAGTTTAGTGCTGAAGATAAGGCATACAATTTCTGCAGGCTGGGAGTGCCGATAGGTGGGAGCGTGCAGTTGCGTAGAATCACTCCAGTTTAACGAAATATAGGGGTCTACTCTATGTACGGCCCAGGGCTAGCACATAGGGGGTGAAAAACAGCTCAAGAATGTAGTATACTCCAGGGGAGTCAGATGGTTAGCTAACCAGACACTGCTCTGGGCTGCGGTTGATCGGGAGGGTGGAGGAAAGAGGGTGGGAGCCCCTACTGGCAGGCAGGCGCTTTAGGGAGCCCATTGAGAGGGCTCTTATACATCCAGACGGACATTGTGAAATGGGGAACAGAATAATGGTGTGCCTAAGGAGAGAATCATGGTTTACCCAGTGGTGTACCTAAGGGGAAGCAAATTGGACCAGAAATCCTACCCACTTATTTTTTTCAAAGGACTCACCCACTGGTTCTGCAGGGAAGGTGAAACCAGGTGGAAAATTCAGGTCCCAATTTCCTAGAACACAAAACACAAACTCTCTGTCTTGAAACTTTTCTCTCTCCCATAAGTGGAAGTCTTGAGTTTTAGACCTTTGTCGGTCCCTACAAGACAATCTAGCCCTTGTAAGGACCCAGAAGGCAGGAAACATGTTTTGACCTCCTCCTCCTTTAAATATATAAAGGATAGCCTATGTATCTTTTTTTTTTTTTTTTTTTTTTTAAGACAGGGTTTCACCATGTTGGCCAGGCTGGTCTCGAACTCCTGACCTCAGGTGACCCACCTGCCTTGGCCTCCCAAAGTGCTGGGATTACAGGCGTGAGCCACCGCGCCCAGCCTCTTTCGTAGGATTGCAGGATGTTCCTTGCATTAAAGAGCCACTTACTAACTGGAAAGACATGTGCTCTAGTTTGAGGGAACATGCCTTGATCAGTTCCTCCTCAACTGTCCTCTCACCCTCCAGGGCTGGAGGGGGATGGATAATAGGAGTTTTGAATCATCATTGGAATAAACTCATTAGAATCTCTTCTTCATAACACCATATCTGCAACTGAAGGTGGGTGAGAATGGTAAGGAAGAAAACAGATGAGTTGTGTTCGTCTGTAACAATCAAAGGAGTTACTCTTCTGGATAGTTTGGGTGTTAGCTCACCTCTATTAAGTTTACATCACACAGAGAAAACAATCAAGTCAGCACATAACAACCCGGTATATCCATGAGCAATAGAGTGAGGCTTTGGAAGGTACCCAGGATCGGGGAGGATGGCGGCATAACACAAAGCTTCTGGCAGTTGGTCATGAATTCTTGGTGGATGAGGGAACCAGCCTGGGCACGGGGCGGCTAAGACTCTGGGGGAAAGTCTGACTCCTGGGACCAAAATCCTTAGAGAAACTATTCCTCTCATAAAACTTTTTTTTTTAACGGAAACTTGCTCTGCTGCCTAGGCTGGAGTGCAGTGGCATGATCTTGGCTCACTGCAACCTCCCACTCTGGGGTTCAAGCGATCCTCCTGTCTCCTCCTCCCAAGTAGCTGAGACTACAGCTGTGAGCCACCATGTCCAGCTATTTTTTAAAAAAATTTTTTTATTTTTAGTAGAGACAGGGCTTCGCCATGTTGGTTAGGCTGGTCTCGAACTCCTGACCTCAGGTGATCTGCAGCCTCGGCCTTGCAAACTGCTGGATTATAGGCATGAGCTGCACTCATACACTTTTTTTTTAAAAATCATTTTTATTTTTTGAGACAGGATCTCGCTCTGTCTCCCAGGCTGGAGTGCAGTGGTGCTGTCGTGGCTCACTGCAGCCTCCGCCTCCCAGGCTCAAATGGTCCACCTCAGCCTCCCAAGTAGCTGAGATCACACATACATGCCACCATGCCTGGCTAATTTTTTGTATATTTTATAGAGATGGGGTTTTGCCCTGTTGCCCAGGCTGGTCTTGAACTCCTGGATTCAAGCGATCTGCCCGCATTGGCCTCCCAAAGTGCTGGGATTACAGGCATGAGACACTCTGTCCGGTCCTAAAACTGCTTTAAAGGAGTGGATAGGCCGGGTGCCTGTAATCTCAGCACTTTGGGAGGCCAAGGCCGGCGGATTACCAGGTCAGGAGTTCGAGACCAGCCTGACCAACATGGTGAAACCCTGTCTCTACTAAAAATACAAAAATTAGCGAATGTGGTGGTGCATGCCTATAATCCAGCTACTTGGGAGGCTGAGGCCAAGAATTGCTTGAACTCAGGAGGCAGAGGTTGCAGTAAGCTGAGATCTCGCCATTGCACTCTAGCCTGGGTGACAGAGCAAGACTCCATCTCAAAAAAAAAAAAAAAAAAAGGTTGGTGAAAGATGTTCAAACCCAGCTTTTAGGTGGAGGAGGATGATATCAACCCAGCAGATTGATGAGACCGTAATATCCATATTAGTAGTAGGTCCATATGCGAAGCCTACCCACAGTACTTCCTTCTACAAGAACCCTAAATTTCAGGGCAGAACAGAGAATGGTGAAACAATATCATAATTTAGTTTTTAAGTTTTGGGTTACCCCCCCCCCCCTCCTTTTTAAAAGGCCCATCTGCATTTTCTGTTCAATAAACTTGCAATTCGTCTTATTTTTGCTTTGGGCTTCTACTACCTATCGCTGGGTCTTTCCCTCAACCCAGAGCTAGGGGACCTCCAAATGCTCCTCTTTGAAGACAAACTGCTTTGATATCTTCTCACTTTAGAATCTAAATTTCATTAAAGAAAACTAATTGAGGCCAGGCAGGGTGGCTCACGCCTGTAATCCCAGCACTTTCGGAGGCCGAGACAGGCGGATCATGACGTCAGGAGTTTGAGACCAGCCTGACCGACATGGTGAAACCACATCTCTACTAAAAATACAAAAATTAGCCTGTTGTGGTGGCTTGCACCTATAACCCCAGCTACTCAGGAGGCTGAGGCAGGAGAATCACTTGCACTTGGGAGGCGGAGGTTGCAGTGAGCCGAGATCGTGCCACTGCACTCCAGCCTGGGCGACAGAGTGAGATTCCGTCTTAAAAAAAGAGAAAGAAAACTAATTGAACAGAAAAAAAAAAAAAGAATCTAGATTCCACACTGTATACCCTGTGAGCATTTTCCAGCTAGCCTGAGGACAGTATAGAGTAGTAGTCATGTATATATGATCTATGTGCAATACAACAATCATTTCTTTTTCTGGCACAAATTAAGGATTTCTGTATGATCAATTCTTTAAAGAAAAACACCAGAAGACATATCATCCTAAGATTGACATAATATTTTTCATTTATTCCAGTAAAGCTTGTTTTTTTTTTTTTTTTTTTTTTTTTTTTGAAGTATAAGTATGCTGGATTAGGATAGAAAATTAATTGATCTTTGTTTTCAGTTGTGCTGAAACAGCTCATAGTTTTAAAAGTCTGAGTGCTTCTTCTAGAAAATTTAAGCACCCGCAGTTGTGCTAATGGGTTGCAGAGCTGGAGGGGTAGGGAGTGATAGATGGTTGGGCAGGTGGATATTGGTTATCCTGGGTGACCAGCTAAGATTTCAGTTGTCTTCAGCTGATGGCTCTGAAATGCCCTTAAGGACACAGTGCCACGAGGTTGGGAAGGCATTAGGGAAACATAAGGCAGACGGAAACGGTAAATTAGGAGGCCTTGCTCAGCTGCTGAAAGAGGGAGAGGCTGGCATAAAGAGCACAGAGGCGAGGGAGGGTGTCTGGGTCCCACATGTACCGGGGGCCCGATCTCTGCACTTCCAGGCCGCTCAGCCCAACTAGGGCCTCCGTGAGAGTCAGCTCCTCGTCCCCAAGGGAGGAGAACAGCTCGGGTTGCAGGGGGAAGACACCCTCTTTATCCTGCAGGAAGTTCTGTTCCATCGTGCTCTCCACCTGGAGGGAACCAAAACAGCATGAAAAGAAAAGAACTGGAAACCTCTCTCCTAACTCACAGAAATCCCAAGAAGGTTACATTCCCCTTATTAGAATCCCTTACTTTACCTTACATTACAACCCCATCTGGGTCTTTGAACAATCCTATACAGAGGGCGGCACATTGATTTATAGCCTTTATAGCCCCATTTTACAGAGGAACAAATTGAGACAGACTCAGATACATTAAAAATTTGCTCATGGCTGGGCATGGTGGCTCACGCCTGTAATCCCAGCACTCTGGGAGGCCAAGGTGGGCGGATCACCTGAGGTTGGGAGGTTGAGCAACCTGACCAACATGGAGGAAACCCCATCTCTACTAAAAATACAAAATTAGCCGGGCGTGGTGGCACATGGCTGTAATCTCAGCTACTTGGGAGGCTGAGGCAGGAGAATGGCTTGAACCTGGGAGGTGGTGGTTGCAGTGAGCCGAGATCGCACCACTGCACTCCAGCCTGTGCAACAACAGCAAGAGCAAAACTCCGTCTCAAAAAAAAAAAAAAAAAAAAAAAAAAAAACTGCTCACAACATTTAGCTATGAATAAGCAAGGCCAGAGTTTCTGTCTCTTCTCCCAAGATCAGGCTGATAAACCCAGATTGTTGCCCAGAAGTTCAGTCTTCTACTGCTTATTGTGAAATAACAAAAAAGAAGAACTATAGAGAGAAAGGAGGAGTGGGCATAAGCTCCTGGGATAAGTCGAGGGTCCTCCAGAATGGCTCCATCCTTAGGGGAAATCGCATCTCCGTTGGCTCCAGCTACTCCCAGACTCTCCCCAGCATTTGCTGTTTTTCTCTCACCAGCTTTAGCTGCATGCGTAGGATCTTTTTCTCCATGGATTTTACCAGCAGCTTCTGTTGGGCTTCACTTAGCTCTGGAGAAAAAAACAAAAACCAAAACAGAGAAAGATGTGTATCACTGGTGCAGAGGGGATTACAGACTTCAAAGAGTGCACTTCTAGAATTTCAGCATTCATTCATTGTACATAATTACAATAGAGGTGTTAAGGGACCCATAGCTGAGGGGTCCACTTTGGTCTTGGAGTTGGAGGGCAGGCTTCTTAAGGGAACAAACATTTCAGCTTACATCTGAAGGATCACAGAGTTCTTCTTCTTCTTTTTTTTTTTTTTGAGACAGAGTCTTGCTCTGTTGCCCAGGCTGGAGTGCAATGGCGCTATCTTGGCTCATTGCAACCTCCACCTCCCAGGTTCAATCGATTCTCCTGTCTCAGCCTCCTGAGTAGCTGGGATTACAGGTGTGTGCCACCACATCCAGCTAATTTTTGTATTTTTAGTAGAGATGTGGTTTCACCATGTTGGTCAGGCTGGTCTCTAACTCCTGACCTCGTGATCCACCCGCCTTGGCCTCCCAAAGTGCTGAGATTACAGGCGTGAGCCACCGCGCCCGGCCGGATCACAGAGTTTTTCTAGGTGGAAGATTAGAAAATGTGGAGGGAAGAAGAGCTTTTAGGGGCAAGATTGGAAAATGTTACTCCCTGAAATTAAATCTAACAGGTATCAAGATAGAAGTGATGAGCTTAGCTATATGGAGAAATTTTAAATCTGTGGCTGATAAAACTAGGGTTATTCAACCTCTATTAGCAAGACTAGGCTGTCTTTTCAGACCATCCAGTGTGACCAAGTGAATACTTAGGAATGAAACCATTTTTTTTTTTGAGACGGAGTCTTACTCTGTTGCCAGGCTGGAGTGCAGTGGTGTGATCTTGGCTCACTGCAACCTCTGCCTCCTGGATTCAAGCGATTCTTGTGCCTCAGCCTCCCAAGTAGCTAAGATTACAGGCATGTGCCACCATACCTAGGTAATTTTTATATTTTTAAAGTAGAGATGGGGTTTCACCATGTTGGCCAGGATGGTCTCAATCTCCTGACCTTGTGACCACCCTGCCTCGGCCTCCCAAAGTGCTGGGATTACAGGCATGAGCCACTGTGCCCGGCCCCAAATTTTTTTTGACAGAGTCTCGCTCTATTGCCCAGGCTGGAATGCAGTGGAGTGATCTTGGCTCACTGCAACCTACCCCTCCTGGGTTCAAGCAATTCTCCCACCTCAGCCTTCTGAGTAGCTGGGATTATAGGCACCCACCACCACACTGGGATAATTTTTGTATTTTTAGTAGAGACAGGGTTTCACCACTTTGGCCAGACTGGTCTTGAACTCTTGACCTCAGGTGATCCACGTCCCTCAGCCTCCCAAAGTGCTGGGATTATAGGCGTGAGCCACCATGCCTGGCCATGAAACCAATTTATAAAAATGTAGATATGAACTACTTAACTATGGTATAATTGTCATTCATTCATTCATTTATTCATCCATTTGGGAATTGAGTCAAGTGATTCATTCCTATCACCGAAGAGGTCTATAAATGAAGACCTTATTCCCCACTTACCTGTTAGGGCTCCAACAAAATAGAGGATGGCACCCACGGCCTCCTTTGATAGCAGGACATCTCTTGGGAGTGCCTCCAGGGTCACTTCATGTCCCTTGTCTAGAGCCCCTTCAAGCTGTGGGGAAGGTGGGCAACTATTGAAGATAACATAGGAAAGGTCCCAACCCGGGGCCCAGCACGTAAAAATCCCCTGACAGGCGTGAACTCTCTCCCATTTCCCCATTTCTTTTTCAAGGCCTCAAGTCCTGAAGAGTACTGGACTCCTGGGTTCCCTGGTCCCCGAGTTTTGGACTCTGGAAAGCTAAGGTTCCTGCCCCTCCCGCAGACGGCCCTTCTGGCCTGCCTCCTACCCTCTGGCCTTCAGAGGGAGCATGTTTGCCCTTTCCCAGGGGACAGAGGAAGGAGCAGTGGCCTGACAGCAGGGCGGGGGAGCACGTGGCCGGCCTTGGGGAAGGATCTACGATAGACTCCCCTGACCACTGGCCACCTCCTGCCACTGTCAGATCTCCCCACCTGCTGCAATACCCGCCCCCACCAAACCCTTACCATAACATGCCTTCTCCCACGCTTCCCCACTTCCACTGGGTCCTTACCGCCAGCTCAAGATCTTGTAGCTCCTTTTTCTTCCCTAGAAGTTTGCTGAGGGAGCTGAGCAAGGAGCTTTGGCCCACTCGGCTCAGCTTCTCCACTTCTTGGGTCTCTCTCTGAACTTCTTCTTTCAGTGACCTGAAGCCTTTGTGTACATCCCCTGTGGGGACAGTAATGGGGCACACAGCCCTCCAGTAAGCATTCTCTCTGCAGGGCTCCCACACTCACACCCTTTAGGTCCCCATGCCCTACCCCCCAGTTTGAGCCTGGCCCCTTTTTTCTTTACCAAGGAATGTGGTTACGGAGGTATCCACCAGCCCTGGCCTGAGGGTTGGAGCGAGAAGGTGGACCAGGATGCATGCTATCATCTAACCCAACAGTGAATTTTCCCGATATCCCAGGCCTCATCCCACATTAGTACACAATTGATTTCTCTTTCTCTAAGATTCCAGCCAAAAGTGGAGAAATGTCTGTGTTCCCTTCTCATGAGTAGTTGACAAAGAAGAATGACTTTGCCTTCTCCTCTCTCTACCCTAATGCTGCCTCCATGCCAAAGTCTTCAGAGAAACAAAGTTGCTTACCAACATCAGATGCCTGGATAACTGAGAAAATAAGAAAAAAAAAAAAACAAAAAGATAAGAATGCAGTCCTTCAGAATGGCAGCCATACCAGGGGATGAGACACTAAGGAAAATGAGGAAATACATCCTGCCTGTCTCCTGGGAGATCCCAGCTACCTTGTTCCCGGTGTTACTGTGACTCAGTGGCTCTGGCCCCAGTTGCTGGATGACCGGGTTGCATATGTGTGTGTAGCAGGTTGTAGCTACTGAGAATCTTAAAAAAAAATTTTTTTTTTTTTGAGACAGAGTCTTGCTCTGTCGTCCAGGCTGGAGTGCAGTGGCACAATCTTGGTTCACTGCAACCTCTGCTCCCAGGTTGAAGGGATTCTCTTGCCTCAGCCTCCCTTGTGACTGGGACTACAGACATGTGCCACCACACTCAACTAATTTTTGTATTTTTAATAGAGACGGGGTTTCACCATGTTGGCCAGGCTGGTCTTGAACTCCTGACCTTGTGATCTGGCTGCCTTGGCCTCCCAAAGTACCGGGATTACAGGTGTGAGCCACTGCATCTGGCCAATTAAAAAAATTTTTTTTTAGAAACATCTGCTCCAGTATTTTTTTTTTAAAGCCAGACACAGTGGCTCACACCTGAAATCCCAGCACTTTGGGAGTTCAAGACGGGCAGATCACCTGAGGTCAGGAGTTTGAGACCAGCCTGACCAACATGGTGAAACCCTGTCTCTACTAAAAATACAAAAAATTACTGGGGAATGGTGGCAGGTGCCTGTAATCCCAGCTACGTGGGAGTCTGAGGCAGGAGAATTGCTTGAACCTGGGAGGCAGATGTTGCAGTGAGCCAAGATCTCGCCATTGCACTCCAGTGTGGGCACAAAAAAAAAATTTTTTTTTTTTTTGAATAGAGACAGAGTCTGGTCTCACTATGTTGCCCAGGCTGGTCTCGAATTCCTGAGCTCAAAGGATTCTCCTGCCTCAGTCTCCCAAAGTGCTGGGATTATAGGCTTGAGTCACTGTGCCTGGCTGCTACTAAGCCTCTTGAGGACAAAGGTCTCAGGCATCGGACCACCTGGGCATCTTGTCCAAAGACTCCCCCTTTCCACTGCTTTTCCCAAGCTATTGGAATTTCTGCCATGTTTTGGGGACAGTTATTTGCTGAGACTTGCTCTGCCGTTTCCCTGTCAGTCCTGTGAGCATGGAAGGAAAAGACTGGAGTTTTAAATTCTGAGTCAAGAAAGTTTCAGTGGAATGAAAGGAAACACGGATGACCTTCTTCTCTCCTGACTTCTGAAGACGGAAGAAATGCACATTTGTCAGCACAAAACCCATTTCTGCCTTTTCATCTAAAGCAGTTGTCAAGACAGTTTTTATCGGTTATCATTATAAAAACACGTGGAGATGATGTTAGCTCATCCGCCCCCGAAATTCGGGAACACGCTTGTCTCCCAGCCTTATTCTGCTGCTGACTGTGCCTTCCGGTCTCTGTCGGTTTCTGCATCTCTCTGGGGCAGTATTTATACACATCTATCTGTCTTTCCTGAAGTTGAGGCTGGGTATTTTTAGGGACTTGGGAAACAAAAGCAGAGGCTCCTTGGGGGATTATAGTATCAGCTAAGAGAGGGTGGAGGATTTTAGCAGATAATGTCAGGGGTAGGGCAGAAGATGTGGGAAGCCCGTAGGTAACTTACCTCCAGGAGGGAAGGTTTGCATGTTATCGTTGCAGATATGTGGAATATCTGTGAAGGGCAAGAGGGAGGGCAGGAGGACACTTACCAGCTGCCCCACATTTCCTTCTCCAATCTCAAGCCAAAGGGCTCTGCTAAGGACTAGGACCTTGTACCCTAAATACTTCATCTAATTCCCTGCTTCAGCCTCCATTGCTGGAAGCAATCTTTTCTTCCTTGATAAATTCTCTGCTATAATAACACTACTTTCTACCTTCCATTCCAGTCTCTGTCCGTTTCCTCCTTTGGCCACAGATGTCTTGAGAGCAGAGGCGATGGCTGTTCATCTTTGCACCCCTTCCCCCAGTGACCACAGTACCCAGCACCCAGGAGATGCTCAGAACCCAGGAGCCTCTTCACCCCTCTCTCCAGAGCAGCCTCCACGGCTGCAGTTGGATCACAGTACAACACACGCCCCTGCTCATTCTCTGACGTTGCTGCAAGAGGGGACCAGGGTGCCTCAGTATTGGTGCAGACAATTCTTGTCTTGTGGGAGAACATGTGGGTCTCTGCTCACCCCACTCATCTTTGCCTTTGACCATCAGCTGTCTCACTCGAAAAGCCAGGACGCAGCCTTTGGGGATGGTTACAGCCTCCTTGTGGTTTACAGATCCCTAGAATTAGATGATGAGAATTTGTGAATCTCTGGAGATCTTGAGTATGAGATATTGGGAGTGTGGGTTGGGGGAGGTGCGGGGTCATGGCTGAGAGCCTGCAGGGAGATAAGAAGTTGGAAGCCTTCAGTGGTGTCCCTGGTCTGTCTGGACTCTGAGGAAGGACTTCAAAGCCCTTGCACTCATTTCTGCTGATTTTCCTTTTTTTTTTTTTTTTTTTTTTTTTTTTTTTTAATTGAGATGGAGTCTTGCTCTGCAGCCCAGGCTGGAGTGAGTGCAGTGGTGCGATCTTGGCTCACTGCAACCTCCGCCTCCGGGTTCAAGCCATGCTCCTGCCTCAGCCTCCCAAGTAACTGAAACTACAGATTTGCACCACCACACCAGCTAATTTTTGTATTTTTTTTTTTAATCAGGGGAAAGCGCAAACGCAGTCCCCCACTACCGCTAATTATGCTGTCAAGTTTTACACATTTGGGGAAATTGCAGGGGTCAGCACATCTGGACTGCACAGCTTCGCCCTGGGAAAACCACCTTTGTGATCATGGTATCTCCCCTGCCAGGTAAGTATAATTTTTGTATGTTTAGTAGAGACAAGGTTTCACCATGTCGGTCAGGATGGTCTTGATCCCTTGACCTTGTGATCCGCCTCAGCCTCCCAAAGTGCTGGGATTACAGGCCTGAGCCATCGCGCCTGGCTCTGCTGATTTTCCCTCTAGCGACCTGTATGTCTCTTCCTGCTTCAGACGCATGAAGGGAACCAGGCCGACCTGCTTCATCTCCTGCCTGCGCATCACCCTAGAGCTTCCATCCAAGTCCGGGCTCCTTCTTCCTCTTTGTCATCTGTCCCATGCTTACCTCTTACAGGAAGCCTTCCATGACTAACCTCTACTCCCGGCTCCAAATCCCAAATCATCCCTTGAATATTTAGATGCAATAGGTAGAGGTATGTGGAGCATTCCTATTTCCATTGACTTTTCCAAGCCTGTGTTCTCTGGGCTTCAACCTCTGTGTCTCCTCTATGAGCCTGAGAACTTTCTGAGAGTAAGGGTGTCTCCTCTTTGGATTGGGAGCACCATGAAGGAAAACTCATGAATGGGACTTTCTCCTTCCCCAGTAGTTCCCCTGTGGCATCTGGCACAGGGATCTGCCCTCACTGGGTGCCACTGACCAGGGAGGGGGCGTGTGTCTGGAGTTTGGATCTTGAAGAGCTGGGGGAAGGAGTGGTCCTTTTCAGCATCCTGGGTGGGCACCGATCAGGCAAAGCTGATGAAGCCTCCAGGGAGGGGCTGAATGTAAATGTGTATGTTTGAGTGTGAATGTGTGTGTCTATGTGTGAGTGTGAATGTGTGTGTGTGTGTTTGAATCAAACCTGTAGCCCCAGTGGGGCGAAGAAGGGGAGGGAGAAGCAGGCCTCTGCCTTGCCGGCTCGCTCCAGTGTGACCTCCTGCACCGTCTCCACCACCTCCATCACCACATACAGGTTCTCCCCTTGATCTCGAACCTCCTTCAGGAACGGGTGATCTGCTGCCAGCTTCCTGTGGCAGGAGAAACATAAGGGAACCCGTTCAGAGCTTCTTCCTGCCTGTGCCACGTCCTCCTCTTTTCTCCTGTCATTCCCAGGAGCTAGACGTTGTGGCGGCAGGGAAGGAGTAAGGACTCTGGACCAGGGCTGAGGGTGAAACCCAGATCCCCTGCTTACTGGCAGGGCAGCTTCTCTGAGTCTTAGTTGCCCCATCTATGAAATGAGCATAATGATGCTGGCATCCTGGGTTGCTCAGAGATAAGCTGGGTAATTATCTGGGCCAGCACCTGGCTGGGAATAGGGCCTCTCAGGTGCTTCTAACCCCCTTTCCTCTGGTTCAGGGGTAGATGCTTCCCCGTTTCCTCCCCATTCATCTCTCTGGGACCCTTTCTCTCCATGTCTATGCTCTCTTGTTAACACCAGTTTCTCTTCTCCACTTGCTCCTTCTGTCTGCTTCCATATATAAACATGTCTGAATCCTAACAAATTTGTTTGCTTTGATCATGCTGCTCTCTCAAATTGCTACCCTATTTTCCCCCTCATTTCACTGGCAAATATATCAAAAGATATGCCCACTCTTACTCCTAAATTCTTCTTCTTTTTTTTTTTTTAGATAGTCTCACTCACTCTGTGGCCTAGACTGGAGTGCAGTGGCATGATCTCGGCTCACTGCAACCTCCGCCTCCCGGGTTCAAGTGATTTTCCTGCGTCAGCCTCCTGAAGAGCTGGGATTACAGATGTGGGCCACCGTGCCCAGTCCACCTAAATTCTCCTTCCTTCCTTCCGTTCTTCTTTCCTTCTTTCTCTCTCTTTCTTTCTTTCTTCTTTCTGTCTCTCTCTCTCTCTTTCTTTCTTTCCTTTCTTCTTAGATGGAGTCTCGCTCTGTCAGCAGGCTGGAATCCAGGGGCGCAATCTTGGCTCCCTGCAGCCTCTGCCTCCCAGGTTTAAGCGATTCTCCTGCCTCAGCGTCCCAATTAACTGGGACTACAGGAGCGTGCCACCACGCCTGGCTAATTTTTTGTATTTTTAGTAGAGACAGGGCTTCACCATGTTAGCCAGGATGGTCTCAATCTCCTGACTTTGTGATCTACCCGCCTCAGCCTCCCAAAGTGCTGGAATTACAGGCGTGAGCCAGCGCGCCTGGCCCCAGTCTGCCTAAATGCTTTATAATTTGCCTTCGATTTCCTTCTCAGCTGAGATTACAATGACCTCTTACCTATCAGTCTCAATGACCTTGCCTAACTCTGCGCAATACTCAATCCTGCTGTCCAAACCCTCAGAGCAACGCTGGCTTCCCTTGGCTTCCAGTCATGCTGTACTGCCCTGGTTCAACTCCAGTGCTTCTAGTTGCTAAATCTGATCCATTTTGCCTGCACCTCATTTTCCATTTTATTTGGTTCTCTACAATTTTATGTTCTGTAAGATTCTGTTCTCAGTCCTGTTTTCTCAACTCCCTCTGAAACTCCCCCCCGCCCAACTCACTCCTACAGTGTTTTCTTTCTTTCTTTTTTTTTTTTTTTAAAGGTCTCACTCTGTTGCCCAGGCTGAAGTGCAGTGGCTTGATCATAACACACTGCAGCCTTGAACTCCTGGGCTCAAGTGATCCTCTTGCCTCAACCTCCCCAGTAGCTGGGACTACAGGCACACCACCATGCCCGGCTAATATTTGCATTTTTTTGTAGAGATGAGGGTTTCGTTATCTTGCCCAGGCTGGTTCGAACTCCTCGGCTACCCGAAGTGCTGGGATGATAGGAGTGAAACTCCTCCCCTGGCCCCTACAGTTTTAGTCTTTCTATCGCTGATTACCCTGTGTGTATCTTCACCTTGACCTCTCTCCTGAGCTCAAGGACCTTATTTCCAACCACCTGGTAAACATTCTCAGCTGATGTCTCAGCAGAGCCAGAAACTCAAAACATCCAAAAGGAACTCACAATCTCCAAATCTACCTCTAACCTCTGTCTTCCGGTTTGTCACTGGTAATGGTACCTTTAATGTCCTATAACATAACACCCTGAGTCAAATCGCACAGTCACCTTTGACAAAACCCTTTCCCTCATCCTGCAATCAGCTACCAAGCCCAGGCCATTCTGCTGGCCTTGTTAATATGCCCTGCATCCACTCCTTCCTCTTCACTCCTGTTGCCCTTCCCCAGCTTGGGTCCTCAGTTTACATTGGTCATGGGATAGAATAAACAGTGTCTTGGCTGGGTGCAGTGACTCACACCTGTAATCCTAGCACTTTGGGAAGCCGAGGTGGGTGGATCACCTGAGGTCAGGCGTTTAAGCCCAGCCTGGCTAACGTGCTGAAATCCCGTCTCTTCCAAAAATACAAAAATTAGCTGGGTGTGGTGACAGGCACCTGTAATCCCAGCTACTCGGGAAGCTGAGGCAGGAGATTTGCTTGAACCAGGGAGGCGGAGGTTATGGTGAGCCAAGATCGCACCACTGCACTCCAGCCTGGGCGACAGAGCAACACTCTGTCTCAAAAAAAGAAGAAGAAGAAGAGTATCTTACCTGGTCTGACTGCTTCAAACCCCTGTCCCTCTTCCCCTATCTGACACACTTCCTCCATCTGGCTGGATTAGTTATGGGACACATCAGATCATTTTCAGGCTCTTCCTGATGCCTGCAGAACAATTCAGTCTCCTGGACCTGCCACTTGGCTCCTCCATAGTTTGGGTTCACCCTGTATTTCCTGCTCATTCCACTCACACCTCATCTGCCCCTGCCGTGCTGGCCCCTGGTGGTTGAGATTGCTCACCTGTGTGCCTCCCAGTCCTGCGTGCCCAATTTCTGCTCATCTTTCAAGGCCCAGAACAGAGGCTGCCATGTCTACGAGATCTTCCCTTATTTCTCCAGCCAGAAGTCCCTTTGACCTGCCACAGGACTCAGTCAAACCATTCCTACAGCACTAACCACTTCCTGGCTTGGATTATAATTATAATTACTGTTGCACAGGTTTTGTTTGTTTGTTTTTGAGATGGACTCTTGCTCTGTCGCCCAGTCTGGAGTGCAGTGGCACAATCTTGGTTCGCTACAACCTCCACCTCCCTGGTTCAAGCAATTCTCCTGTCTCAGCCTCCTGAGTAGCTGGGATTACAGGTACGTGCCACCACACCCGGCTAATTTTTGTATTTTTAGTAGAGACGAGATTTCACCATGTTGGTCAGGCTGGTCTCGAACTTCTGACCTTGTGATCTGCCTGCCTTAGCCTCCCAAAGTGCTGGGATTACAGGTGTGAGCCACTGCACCTGGCCTGCACAGATTTTTAAAATTTTCACCTTCCTAGATTGCAAGGTTCTAGGACAAAGATGTTCGAGGTGCACCCCAGCCCGTAGTAGAGTGCTGTACTATATATGCTTGCTGGACGACTACCCCAGCCCTTCCTTCTGGCCTTCCCAGTCCTGACCTCCTTCTTTCAACCACTACGTAACTACTTAAAAGCCGGTCCCCGTGTCAAGCCAAGCATCCACGGCACCCAGCATCAAGGTGGCACCTGCCACACCCTTGTGCTGTGGGGCAGCGTTCCCGAGGGCGTGCCTAGTGTGTACTGGGGCCAGGCAGGAGGCTTCATTTATGGGAGCAGAACACAGCGCTCAGGCCTCAGCTGGGGGCAGTTAAGACCCATCTCTCCTCTTCCTAGCGTATTGCATAGTCTTAGAGTTAGAAGGAGGCTTAGAGATCATCATCCAATCCCATCATTTTGCAGAAAAGAAAACTGAGGTCCCAAGAGAAGTGACTTTTCTAAGATCACACAGCAAGCTGGTGTGGGCATAGTCCTCCCTGGGCGTGTGTGACAGTGGGGAGGTGATCCTGGAGGCAGTGGCAGACCTGGAGGTGTGACTAGGAAATGGCCCAGATGCAGCCATGGGCCAGAAGGGTTGCCTTCAAGAGCTCCCCTGTGGTGCCCACATTGGCAAAGGTCAGTGCAAGGGTCCTACCTTTCAACTCAAGGCCCAAAGCACCCTTTCCACACACTGCCCCACCCACCTCCTGGTGGCCCCTGGGTCCTGCCCACTCTCACCTCTCCTGCTGCAAGGTCTCCAGGGCCTCGGGAGCCACACTGAGTGTCTGGACCTCCAGAGTGCTGTTCTGCGAGAGCCCTGCCGTTCCCTTCACCTTCACCGTTTTTGGTACATCCACTTCTCCCTCCACTCGGGTGTCCAGCATATTCTTAAAGCCAAAATTCCCAGTGTCTGTTGGGTCTGAAGGAGGGAAAAGATGAAAGGGGCTGGGCTGGCTGGGCGCAGTAACTCACGCCTGTAATCCCAGCATTTTGGGAGACCAAGATGGAAGGAGAGACCCATCTTGAGCTCAAACTTCTGAGCCCAGAAGTTTGAGACCAGCCTGGGCAACAAAGGAAGACATTGTCTCTACAAAAACAAACAAGTAAATAAATAAAAGAGGCTGAGCAGGCCAGGCATGGTGGCTCACGCCTGTAATCCCAGCACTTTGGGAGGCCGAGGCAGGCGGATCACCCGAGGTCAGGAGTTTGAGACCAGCCTGGCCAACATGGCAAAACCCCGTCTCTACTAAAATTACAAAAATTAGCTGGAGGTGATGACAGGTGCCTTTAATCTCAGCTACTTGGGAGGCTGAGGCAGGAGAATCGCTTGAACCCGGAAGGCGGAGGTTGCAGTGAGCCGAGATCGCACCACTGCACTCAACCTGGGGGACAGAGTGAGACTCTGCCTCCAAAAAAAAAAAAAAGGCTAAGCTGAGAGGTATCCCCGACTCCTGGCCTCCTCAGCTCCAGATGATAGCTTTGGGCTAGATGACATCTAACCACCTCTGGCCAGAGGGAGCTTTGAGGTCCTCCTCACAGGCCAGGTGCCCAACCCTTGCCCCTCAGTATCCGTCCATTCCTGGCCCTTCTCGAGGCTGACCTGAAGGTGAGCTGCCGGGCTCAAGCACATCCAGGAGCGTGTAGTCAGTGCGGACGTACCGGGCCCCCCAGAAGAGTGTGCTCCTCCTCTTCCTCAGCACCAGGCAGAAGGGATGGAAGCGCTTGAAGTCGATGAGGCTGTCAAGGGGTGTCAGGTCCCCTCGAGGGTTCAGCTGTCTGGTGAGGGCCCGGGTGACATTTTCAAACATGGTCATGGTCTCTGCGGAGGTGGGGAGACGGGAGAGTGTCAAGGTGGCTGCTGAGGAGCCCAGGACATGGGCTGGGCCCCTGCAGAGATGCCTGGATTGTCTCCTGTCACAGTTGGAAAGAACCAAGGGAGTCTGCATTTTATGATGACTAACCTAGGGCTGGAGAGTTGAAACAGTTGCCTCAAAGTTGCACAGATGGCCAGCAAAGCCACACCTCCCTTTTCTTTGTCAAGGGCGCTTTTCTCACTCCACACTCATTTTCTTCACTGCCAGGAAGCCCAGTTGGAGCATTTCTTTCCTCTTTCTTTTCCCTCTCCCCTTTCCTCTCCCCACCTCCCTCCCCCTCTCCTCCCCTCCCTTCCCCTCCTCTTCCCTTCTCTTGTCTTCAGAGACAGGGTCTTACTCTGTTGCGCAGGTTGGAGTGCAGTGGCGTAATCACAGCTCACTGCAGCCTTGACTGCCAAGGCATGATCAGTCCTCCCACTTCAGCCTGCTGAGTAGCTGGGACCGCAGTCATACACTCGGCTAATTAAAACAATTTTTTTTTGCAGAGACAGGGTTTTGTTACATTTCCCAGGCTGGTCTCAAACTCCTGATTCAAGTGATCCTCCCACCTTGGCCTCCTGAAGTGCTGGGATGACAGGTGTGAGCCACTGTGCCTGGTCCAGAGCATTCATTTTGCAATGGAAATAAAGCTTCCTGGCTCCAGAGACTCGCAATAGCCAGGGTCTGAGGACACAGGGGAGGGAAGGAGGTGCTGCTGGCACTAAGGACCTGGGCGGCCGAGCTGTTCACCTGCCCCAGTTGCCTCTCTGTGTGTGGGGTACACTTCCCTGCACCTGTTCTGCCCTTGGGCATGCCTCTCAGCTCACAGGTATGAGTAGACCCACTCTCCTCTCACAGCCCCTGGGGATGCCTGGATCCAGATTTTTTTTTTTTTTTTTGAGACAGAGTCTCACTGTCGCCCAGGCTGGAGTGCAGTTGTGCCATCTCTGTTCCCTGCAACCTCCATCTCTTGGATTCAAGTGATTCTTCTGCCTCAGCCTCCCAAGGAGCTGGAACTACAGGCGTGCGCCACCATGCCTGGCTAATTTTTGTATTTTTAATGGAGATGGGGGTTTCACCATGTTGGGCATGCTGGTCTCAAAAACTCCTGATCTTAAGTGATCCGCTCTTCTTGGCCTCCCAAAGTGCTGGGATTACAGGCGTGAGCCACTGCGCCTGGCCAGGATCCAGGCATGTCGATGCTCTTTCCCTCTGCCCCCTCTGCTTACAATAATACTCCCTTCCACGTCTGAAGAACCCATAGTCCTCCTCTAACAGTCAATTCAGGTCACTTCCTGTGACCTCTTCCCTCACTCCTCCAGCCAGCTGGTGACTGTACCTGTGTTCCCAAAGCGCTCTGCCGAACACCTGCCCCCTTCCTGTTGTTACGATCTGCTCACCTGACCCTCTCACCTCCTTGCCTGTGACTTCCCAGAGGACAGGAAATGGGCCTTAGTCACATCTGCAGCAGCAGCAGCAGCAGCAGCAGCAAATACCATGCCTGGCACAGAGTTGGAGCTTGGCAAATGTGCGTGGAAAGAACCAATGAATGTGGCCCCGAGAGACGTGTGCTAGGGTGAGAGGACCCTGGCGAATGTGGGGCCCATGAGAGCCTGAGGGTCAACATCTTTTTTTTTTTTGACACGGAGTCTCATTCTTGTTTCCCAGGCTGGAGTGCAATGGCGTGGTCTTGGCTCACCCTCCACCTCCTGGGTTCAAGTGATTCTCCTGACTCAGCCTCCCAAGTAGCTGGGATTTTAGGCACCTGCCACCATGCCTGGCTACTTTTTGTGTTGTTAGTAGAGATGGGGTTTCTCCATGTTGGCCAGGCTAGTCTGGAACTCCTGACCTCAGGTGATCCACCCGCCTCAGCCTCCCAAAGTGCTGGGATTACAGGCGTGAGCCACTGCGCCCAGCCTGGATCAAAATCTTAAGTATCTGTCTTTGAAGTTTGGGTCCAGGTGCTCTGGCAGACTGGCACACCCGAGTTATCCCTGTGGGTGGAAGAGGCCACACCAGCTGGCATGGAGGCACCCCTCATCCACCGCAGGCACCTCACGCCAGCAGGGGACAGGAAGCACAGCACAGGCATGTGGGGCTGTTCTGCCAGCTTTGAGAAGCTTTTTCCTTTTTTCTAACCCTCATTCCTGGGAAGGCCAGAACAGGGCAGGACAACCTCCTGGCGCCACCTGGGTGCACGTGGGAAGGACTTGGGCAACGGCAGCCTCCTCTTCACGGGACAGATGCCCACAGGTCTGCCTCTCCGGTCCCTCCCAAGGCCTATCGGAATACTTATCCCACTGGACTCTAGGGGAGTTCCATGCCCTTCTTGGTCCACCCATCTCCCTGTGTCCCCAGAATACCCCTGCCTCCCCTGCTGTCATCAAGTTCTTACCTGGGAGCGGGGCTGGGTCCTGTCCGGCAGCTGGGTCTAGGGTGAGGGCCTAGGGCTCACTTGGTCTGTAGGTTGAGAGGATGACCGTCCCTTGCCAGGAGAGGCTGCTTTATGCCGGGTCAGAGGCTTCCAGGGACCCCGCCTGCTCTAGTGACCCCACCCCCGTCCCGCTCCACTTCCGGGAGAACAGCATCAACCTGTTCCACGTGTGCCCTGGCCTCCTGAGGGCTGAGGGGGTGGACGGGGAGCTGCCAGGCAGGTGCCAGCGTGGGTGGGGGTAGCCAAGGCTGATACAGAGGTGGCAGCTGGAGGTTGGCTTGTCGGCTGAGAGGAGAGGAAGGCAGGTGCCTTTGGGAGGGGTGCAGAGGGAGGCAGTGGGAGTGTCTGTTTGTGTGTGTGTGTGTATGTGTGTGTGTGTGTGTGTGTGAGAGTGAGCAGGGATGGCGTCTCTGTTCTGTCATCACGGTCATTGGGGAGCATCTCGGATTCATGGTGGGGTCTGCGGGTGCGACACAGGGATGAGGAGTACTGTCTGTCCACACACCCCAGCAGAGAACAGAGCATCTGCAGCGCTGCCCTCCAGCCCTGGGCTGGTCAGCCTGCGTAGCGTTGCCTCACTCCATTTGTTTGAGCTGCATGGACATGTCTCTGGTACCGCTAGAAGCAGATGTCTGAGCAGGCAGAGATGGAGTCAGACCAAATGGTTTTCTGTTGTTGAATGCTCCTCGTCTCTGCTCCTCACGGAATGTTGTATACACACATACGCATATCCGTAGGCAGAGACACGGCGATATTCGTGGAAAAGCCCAGGGTGCTTGTCGTGGGCTTTCAGATGTTGCACCAAAGGCCATTCAGGTCCTTCTCTTAGCTTAAATCTCTGCCTATAAGGGATTTTAACGGAATTTCAAATTTCGCCTACGTGGTCACATCTCTAGAGGACAGCACAAGGGACTTATAAGCAAGGCCCTGATAGTGTTGGGCTTTGCGGCCGTGCGTGTGTGCAGGTATAACCGGACACAGCTGAGCCTTTCTGCTCCCACCTGGAGGCCCCTCTCAGTACCACTCATCGAAAAAGAAACGCAGCCCTGAGTGCCGTGAAGAGTAAATTCCATGTTTACTGCAGGTTTTCGTGAGGGGCTGGTGGTGAATGAGACTAGAACCCTTCCACACTCAGGAAAACTCCCTAAAAATGTCATCACTCCACTTGTGTCCCCAAAGTCTCATTCAATATGACAGATGCTCCCAAATATTTCTTCTCTACGTCTTAAAAAAGAACAAAACCAAGCCTTGACCCCGCCTCTCTGCCTACTCTCTTTGTTCCATCCTTCCTATCCACCCTATGCCTTTTTGACACAGGGCCTTGCTCTGCACCCAGGCTGGAGTGCAGTGGTGCGATCATGGCTCCCTGCAGCCTTGACTTCCTGGCTTATGGGATTCTCTAATCTCAGCACCCCCTCCCTGCTCCCAGTAGCTGGGACTACAGGCATGCATCACCACGCATGGGAAACTTTTTTGTTTTTGAGATGGAGGCTCGCTCTTGTCACCCAGGCTGGAGTGCAAAGGCGCGATCTCGGCTCACTGCAACCTCTACCTCCCGGGTTCAAGTGATTCTCCTGCCTTAGTCTCCCGAATAGCTGTGATTACAAGCATGCACCACCATGCCTGGCTATTTTTTTGTATTTTTAGTAGAGATGGGGTTTCACCCTGTTGGCCAGGCTGGTCTGGAACTCCTGACATCAGGTGATCTGCCCTCCTCGGCCTCCCAAAGTGCTGGGATTACAGGCATGAGCCACCACAACCGGCCATACCTGGCTAAGGTTTTAATTTTTTGTAGAGAAAGAGGTCTCCCTATGGTGCTCAGGCTGGTCTTGAACTCCTGGGCTCAAGCAGTCCTCCTGCCTCGGTCTCCCAAAGCGCTGGGGTTACAGGCGTGAGCCACTGCGCCTGGCCTGTGGCAGAAGTTAAGTCGCACTGATGGATATTTAGGTTAGACTGCCTTGTAAGATCTCTTCAGGCCAATTAAAAGAGAATGCTGAAGCCGGAGGCTATGGGGTGTGTGCTGCTCAGGCAGGCGGTAAACTTTGCTGTCTACCTCCCTCTGGTGGTTAATCAAGGTAATGAGGGACAATAATCACCCCTGATTTGGGGACCAAGCTTGTGACTGTGTGGGGTCGCAGGAGATGGGGATTAGGAGAGGGAATTGACTTAGGAGAGGAAGCCCCAGCCACCTGCCCCGTGGGCTCCATCCTGTCTCTCTGACTTACGGAGTGCACTGCAGACAGACATGACATTGGGGCAGAGCATTGTTTCCTTACTTGTTTTTCCCTATTTTCCCTTTTTGTTGTTGTTGTTGTTGTTGTTGTTTTGTTTTGTTTGAGATGGAGTTTTGTTCTTGTCGTCCAGGCTGAAGTGCAATCTTGGCTCACTGTAACCTCTGCCTCCTGGGTTCAAGTGATTCTCCTGCCTCAGCCTCCCTCGTAGCGGGGATTACAGGCGCCTGCCGCCCACACCCAGCTAATTGTTGCATTTTCAGTAGAGATGGGGTTTCACTGTGTTGGCTACGCTGGTCTTGAACTCCTGACCTCAGGTGATCCACTCACCTCGGCCTTCCAAAGTGCTGGGATTACTGGTAAGAGGAACCGCGCCTAGCTGCTTCTCTGTATTTTCACCAGCTCTCCCAGGCTTGTCCTCAATCCCCACTCTGCCTTCCCTAGCCATGGGCAGGCAGGGCTAGGGATCCCTGATGCAGAAAACATCTGGAGAGCCAGCTGTTGTTGGCCAGCACCCAAAATATTGAGAGGCTGCCTTACAGGACATAGAGTGGGGTCAAGGCATTTGGCTCCCAGGTGTGAGGAGGGTCTGTCTCCTTGGTCTCCTTGTATGTCAAGGCCACAGAGTCCCATCAGGGCCTGACCACTTTCAGCTCCTCGCCTCAAAGTAGCTCATAGTAAAGACAGAAGGGCCCCACCTTCCCATGGAAGAAATTCTAGTCCAGGATAGTTTCCATCTGCACAGTGGAGAAAAATCATCACAGGATGCTTTGCATTTAGGGAGCCACCAACTTCAGAAGTGATCTGCAGTAAAATTTATTTATTTATTTATTTTTGAGACAGAATCTTGCTCTGTCACCTAGCCTGGAGTGCAGTGGCGTGATCTCGGTTCACCGAAAACTCTGCCGCCCTCCCCCCGCCCCCGCCGGGTTTGAGTGATTCTCCTGCCCCAGCCTCCCAAGTAGCTGGGATCACAGGGGTGTGCCACTATGCCTGGCTAATTTTGTACTTTTAGTAGAGATGGGGTTTCACCATATTGGCCAAGCTCTTGTTGAACCCTTGACCTCAGGTGATCCGCCTCCTCTTGGCCTCCCAAAGTGCTGGGATTCCAGGTGTGAGCCACCTCGTCTGGCCTAATATAATTCTTAATAACTTTTGTAACAAGAAGTCCTGCATTTTCATTTTGCACTGGGACCCGTACATTTTGTGATAGGTCTTGCTTGGTACCATTGGGCCTAACACATCAGGGATGGCCTTCACCCTCATTCCTGACCCTCACCACACGGAGCCCCCAGCAGGTACAGACAGAATGTTCCCCCAGCATGGAGTTGAGGTTGCTGAAGTCTCCTGCAGTCTTGCAGCCATTCAAAGACTCCGTTCCTACCCCCAGCCCTCCCTCCCAGAACTGGCTCCTGTAGATCCAGCACTAGATCAACCTGGCAGAGAGATACGAAGTGATGATCCCCAGGCAATTAGAGACAGTGAGCTTCCTGAAGGAGGGGACACAGGTCTTCACGCTCAGAATGGCCATTCTATCAGGGCAAGGGCCCAGTCTCTTTCCGCAGGAAGAAGCCTCCTCAGGTGGGCTAAGATCCCCTGGGAGGCGGCCGATAACGCCCCATCCAGCCCTTCTCTGGCCTTACCAGCTTGTAGCTCCGCCCTCAGCCATCTTAAGCCCAGCCTATCATCCCCCACCATCCATCTTACCCGCTAGCCCAGGCTCGGTCTTCCGGCGCTCGAAGTGTGGTCCTCAGCACTTGAACCCTGTCCCAGATCCCGCCCCGCCCCCTGCGGCCTTAAGCCCCGCCTCTCGTCCCTGGTAGTCCTGCCGTCACCACCCAGCCCTGCTCCATGAACTCCATCGCCACCTCTGTCCGGCAGCCCGTAATTCCGCCCACTTCGCTCCAGCCCCGCCTTCACCGCCTCAGCCCACCTCCGCACCAGCCCCGCCCTCATCGCCCCAGCCCTAGGTCCGCCCAAGCCCCGTCCTCAAAGCCCCAGCTCCGCCCTCATCACCAACCCCGCCTCTTCCCTAGCCCCGCCCTCACTGCTTAAGCCCACCACATGCCGGCCCCGCCTCCCCAGCCCCGCCCCCGCCTCCCCAGCCCCGCCTCCACCCCGCCCCTACGGTCATTCTCACCGCAGACGATCTGCCGCCCGGGTCTGGCCCTTCCGCACCGCAGCAATTCCTTCACCTCCACCTGCAGTGCCTGAAACTCCGTGTGCTCCTGTGGGGCTATCTCGGGCCCGGACTGAACTGTGGGTTCAGGACAGTGGTGACTGGGACCCTACCTCTCTCCACCCTCTTCGACCTCACTTTACTGAGCAAGTCCCTCATTCCCAGGCAGAGATTCCTTTCTGGGGCGTGGCGCCCTGTTTCCCAGTGCAGACTCTTCACCAGGAAAAGATGGTCGGAGCAGGGTCTTGTGGTGAGGGCGCGTGGGGGCTCAACTGGCCTTACAACGTTTCCCGAGGGGTACTGAGGATCCTGTCCGGGGGAAAGGGACACACCCTGTCACCATGGATGACTGCCGTAGACGGAGAGCGGAAGCACGAGGACAGAAAGCCCAAAGGGAAGAGGCGTCCTGGGCTATGGTGCAGCCCTGGGTGGGCCTAGCCTCAACCTACCTAGAACAGTGTGGTGGGGGTTTGCAGGGAGGATGCACCGAAAAGGCCCAAGAAACCTGTGGTTACCATCGCAGTCAGCACTACGTTCCACCAATGTCCAGGGGACCTCTCTGCATCCCACCCACCGTCACCCCAAAGATTTTCCCTTGAGAAAGGGCTCTGGGCTTCAGTTGCTGACTTGACAGTTTTCTTTCCTTTGCTTAGGAAGGGGGTCTCTGTGTCCCTCTTACCTTCTAAGGCTTTGTCCACCCTTGGGGCGGGGATGGGGAGAAGAGCCCTGTGCTTCTCCCACCTTCTGAGGGCATTTTCAGCTTCTTGTCCTTGGATGGGGGATGTCTGTGAAGGTCAGAAATGGGGCACTTGGCTGGGCTTGGTGGCTCACGCCTGTAATCTCAACACTGGGAGGCTGAGGTGGGCGGATCACATGAGGACAGGAGTTCGAGACCAGCCTGGTGAACATGGAGAAACCCCATCTCTACTAAAAACACAAAATTAGCCAGCATGGTGGTGTGTGCCTGTAGTGAGCTACTTGGGAGGCTGAGGCAGGAGAATTGCTTGAACCCTGGTGGTGGAGATTACAGTGAGCTGAGATCATACCATTGCACTCCGGTCTGGGTGACGAGAGACTTGTCTCAGGCTGGGTGCGCCGGCTCACGCCCGTAATCCCAGCACTTTGGGAGGCCGAGGTGGATGGATCACGAGGTCAGGAGTTCAAGACCAGCCTGGCCAACATGGTGAAACCCCGTCTCTACAAAAAATACAAAAATTAGCCAGGAGTGGTGGTGCATGCCTGTAGTCCCAGCTACTCAGGAGGCTGAGGCAGGAGAATCACTTGAACCTGGAGGTGGAGATTGCAGTGAGCCAAGATTGTGCCGTTGCATTCCAGCCTGGGCAATACAGTGAGATTCTGTCTCAAAAAAAAAAGAGAGAAATGGGGCACTGGGCACTGGCCTCTCTGTTGCTTCTCAACCTCCCCCCTACCCCCGCTGCCCCACACCCAACACATATAGTGTGGCCTCCAGGAGGGGACAGGTGGGTGCGGGGTGCAGGCATAAGGGAGTCACACAGCAGGGGATGTGGAATAAGGATTGGAAGGGGCCCAGGAGAGGGTGGAGTCGCCAGCTGGTTTGGAAGACTCCAAACTTCCAAATTTCAGCTCAGCTCTGGCCTGGCCCTGCATAGGAACCGTCCCTGGGAGGCTGCCTCCCCTCCCCTCTCTCACACTCTATGCTGTGACTCCAGGTCTTCTCCCCAGTGACCCGCTGCTTTTTGGGGCGAGAGGCCACGATGATGCTCCCGTGTGGAAACAGAGAGCCCCGGAAAAGATAGCCGTCCACAGGGCAGGAGGGGAGGGGAGGAGATGAGAGAGACTGAAAGAAGGGAACCCTTGCAGAGGGTGGGAGAACCCTGGCTGCAGTGGAGCCTCCTGGGCAAAGTGCCAGCTGGGAACCTCGAAACCTGGGCTTTGCTCACGGATTGACCTTGGCTCAGTCCCTGGACTTTTCTGAAGTCCAGTTTCCTAAACTCTGTGAAGTGGTGATTGCCATAGCAGTTTTGCCTTCCTCCCGGGATTCCTGTGAGATGATAGATAAAAAAAAGTCCTTAACAAAGATGAAAGTGTGAAGGGGAATGGCACAGCATGCAGAGGAGAGTAGGGGCTGTGTGGGGAAAGGAGGGGCAAGTGTGCACGGAAGGGGTGAGGCAGAGAAGGCATCTCAGAGACTGTCAACCTTGAGCCCCACAGCAGTGAGGTCGGGATGGAGCTGCTCCTCTGGCCTTGCCCGGCTTCTCCGGCATCTCCATGGTCTTGGTCACCACATATAGATTCTCCCCATCCTCTGCAAGCTTCTGGAGGAAGAACTGCGCTGGCGACTTCAGCTTTGCGGAAGGGGTGGGGCTAGACTCAGAGGCTGCCAGTGGGTAGACCCTGTGTCCATTTCAGCTGCACCCTGGGCCCACGGTCGTCTCTCCCTATCTCTCCCTTATTTCATTCCCTTGGAAAGGGAGTATATGTGTGTCCCAGAGGGTCAGGGCCCTGTGAATTCTAGTCCTGCTTCTTCCTTCCCTTCCATGTGACCTTGGATAACTCGCTGCCCCTCTTTGGGCCCTTTTGTAAAATAAAGATCCCTGCCAGCTTGAGCGGTCCACATGGTTCTGGGTGGGTCCTGCTCCTCTGTGCCAGCCCCCAGCATCTGGCCTGGTATCCTCAACCTGCCTCCTCACCCTACCCTGCAGTTCACCTCTTCCTCAGGTTTTCCAGATCATTTGCAATGATGGCTGAGGTTTTGGATGTCCACGGAGTTTTGACATTTGCTCTCGACAGTGACTGAGGCATTCATCAGGACCCCGTGACTGCAGTCTTGGTGATCTTGAGTCTTTTCTTAGATCTACAGGACAGACATGCGCGTGTGCTTGTTCCTACATACCCTCTGCCAGAAGCATTCCCTGATAAATTGCCTTGGCTCTAAAAGTGAATGACGATTGAGAGCTGACCTTAGACATTCATGTTAGTGTGGGGACTTAAGTTTTGTCTGGTGTTCCAAAAGAGGAAGATGGCAATTGTCATGAGTGTAGAAATGTATATATATGTACTGTTTTTTAAGACAGAGTCTTGCTCTGTTGCCCAGGCTGGAGTGCAATGGCATGATCTCAACTAGTGAGATCCAAACTCCGCCTCCTGGGTTCAAGTGATTCTTCTGCCTCAGCCTCCCAAGTAGCTGGCATTACAGGCACCCACCACCACACCAGGCTAATTTTGTATTTTTAGTAGAGACAGGGTTTTTCCATATTGGTCAGGCAGGTTTTGAACTGACCTCAGGTGATCTACCCCCCTCGGCCTCCCAAAGTGCTGGGAATACAGGCGTGGAGCCACCGCGTCCGGCCCCACCTGGCTAATTTTTGTATTTTTAGTAGAGGCGGGGTTTTACCATGTTGGCCAGGCTGGTCTCGAACTCCTGAGCTCAAGGCCCATCTTGGCCTCCCAAAGTGCTAGGATTACAGGCTTGAGCCACCACGCCCAGCCAACATATGCTTGTTGAATGAAGGCGTGGCCTTGTGGTGACTTCCATTTGGCAGCTTGGAGGCCTTGTTCTACTTTCCCTTTGCCTTTCTGGTTTGGGGCAACTGTTCCTTGGTGGTAAGAGAGGCTGATGATGGCAGAGTCTCAGAGGGCTAAGGCGAAACTGTTTCTAGCAGTTTGAACTCCCCTTAGTCCAATGGGGGTGGGGGCAGTCCCTCCTTCTTGAATAAGCTCCCGGGGTTGCCTCTGGCTTTGATGCCCCTCACTCTGCAGGAGACCTCAGTCTCAGGATTGCGCTTGAAGCTTCTATGAGCCCAACTCGGGAATGGGTGGGGCTTCACTCCCCCTTGGCTGGGTACCCTTGGCTTTCTCTGCTGCTCCAGGCCTCAGCTCCACAGGGCAGGAAGAAGCTAGTGGTGGAAGGGCTGTGTGGGCCTGTAATTGCCCAAGCGGTGTACCTTGCATGCTGCCTAGACAGAGCTGATTTGTCAAGACAGGGGAATTGCAATAGAGAAACAGTAATTCACGCATAGCCCGCTGTGTGGATGACCAGAGTTTTATTTTTATTAAAATTTGTCTCTCTGAGCATTTGGAGAGCAGAGTTTTTTTTTTTTTTCTTTTTTTTTTTTTTTTTGAGACAGGGTCTCACTCTTTTGCCAGGCTGGAGTGCGGTGGCATGATCTTGGCTCACTGCAACTCCGCCTCCTCGGTTCAGGCGATTCTCTTGCCTCAGCCTCCTAAGTAGCTGGAACTACAGGCACATGCCACTACGCCCAGCTAATTTTTGTATTTTTTTAGTAGAGACAAGCTTCACCATGTTGGCCAGGATGGTCTCAATCTCTTGACCTCGTGATCTGCCCACCTGGGCCTCTCAAAGTGCTGGGATTACAGGTTTGAGCCCTGCACCTGGCCTGTTTTTTATTGTTTGAGATGGAGTCTCGCTCTGTCATCAGGCTGGAGTGCAGTGGCACGATCTCAACTCACTGCAACCTCCAACTCCCTGGTTCAAGGGATTCTCCTGCCTCAGCCTCCCAAGTAGCTGGGATCATAGGCACCTGCCACCACACCTGGCTAATTTTTGTATTTTTAGTAGAGATGGGGTTTCACCATGTTGACCAGGCTGGTCTTGAACTCCTGACCTCATAATCTGCCTGCCTCAGCCTCCCAAAGTGCTGGGATTACAGGTGTGAGCTACTGTGCCAGGCTGGGAGCAGAGTTTTTAAATAACTTGGTGGGTTGGGGGAAACCTGTGAACCAGGAGTGCTGATTGGTGAGAGATGAAATCATAGGGAGTCGAAGCTGTCTTCTTGTGTTCAGTCAATTCCTGGGTGGGGGCCGTAAGATCAGATGAGCCAGTTTATTGATCTGGGTGGGGCCAGCTGATCCATCAAGTGCAGGGTCTGCAAAATATCTCAGGCACTGATCTTAGGAGCAGTTTAGAGAGGATAAGAAGCTTGTAGCCTCCAGCTGCACAACTTCTAAGCCATAATTTCTAACCTTGTGGCTAATCTACAAAGGCAGTCTAGTCCCCTGGCAAGAAGGAGGTCTGCTTTGGGAAAGGGTTGTCACCATCTTTGTTTAAACCATAAACTATAAACAAAGATTTTCCCAAAGGTAGTTCAGCCTGTGTCCAGGAATGAAACAGGACAGCTTGGAGGTTAAAAGCAAGATGGAGTCAGTTAAGTTAAATCTCTTTCACTGTCTCAGTCATAATTTTGCAAAGGCAGTTTTAGGCCTCTCCCTCTCCTCCCATCACAGCCCACTGGCTCCCTGACGCTGCTTGTGGTCACAAGCTGGGACCTGGGCCCAGGCCGCGGGGATTCTTGCCTCAGGCCTGGCCCGGCAGTAGGCTGGGTTGTCTTGGTTCCTGAGCCAGGCTCCAGAACTTCCGGGTGGGAGAGTTTGGGACTGATGTGGTGTGTCTCCCAGAAGAGCACGCCTTTTCCCTCCTTCTGTCCCAGGCGGAAGGGCCAAAGTAGGCAATATTACTGAGGCCGTCCAGCTGCCGCACCAGGCTTCCGTGGTTTTTCAGAACCCAGGGTCCCATGATCCCTGGTCCATGGCAGTGGTGAGGATGAGAGTGAGGCCAGTTATGCCACCCCTCCTGCCTGCCCAGTGGACAAGCACAAGCCTGAGGTCAGGATGCTGAGGGAGGAGCCCAGGGGTTGTGGGCAGTCGTTCTGGGCAGGAGCCTCTCTGAGTGTGTCGGCACAGCCCTGGTCAGTCTAGCAGATGGACTCTGGTGGCAGGGGCTGGGAGGCAGAAGGGGAGAGAGGAAGTTGGCCTCCAGCCCAGTGGGAGCAGCCCCTAACCAAAGGGATGGCGGAGGGGCTGGGAACAAGCTCAGCACCCGTCCTCCTCACCACCAGGCCACACGTGCCCAGGAAAAATTAGCAATAGGAGATAGAAGCATTGATAAAAGTGACTTTATTGAGTTGTCCAGGGATGTTCTGAGGTCTCCTTACTTCTCCCAGCTCTCCAGTCACCGTCCTCAGCTCAGTAATAGAGACCACCTTCCTTCCATGAGAAGGAGCTCAGGAAACTCATCAGTGTATAAAGGAGGGGACGGAGAGAGATAGGGAGTCTCTGGATAGGCCCTGAGCCGGAGTGGGGGATCCCCAGCAGAGGGCACAGGAAGAGGAGGAGCCCGGGGGGCAAGAGAAGCAAGAAGCGAGGGGAGGCTCTCAGGGGAGGCAGAGGGAGAAGGGTGGGGAGCCCACAGTGTCCTTTTAAATCTGGCCACATCCTGGCTTTTGTCCTCGCCTAGAGCTTGGTCCCGCCCACCCTCCCCTTTCCCGTCTTTGCACCTTCTCTTCCAGCCCTGGGTGAGTCTTGCTGCTGCCCAGATATTCTGAGTTATTGTACATCTTCCTTTCTTTGTCCACATCTTTTTCTTTTTTTGAGACCAGTCTCGCTCTGTGGCCCAGGCTGGAGTGCAGTGGCACAATCTCAGCTCACTGCAACCTCCACCTCCCGGGTTCAAACGATTCTCCTGTCTCAGCCTTGTGAGTAGCTGGGATTACAGGTGCACGCTACCACACCGGCTAATTTTTTGTATTTTTAGTAGAAATGGGGTTTCACTATGTTGGCCAGGATGGTGTCGAATTCCTGACCTTAGATGGTCCACCCACTTTGGCCTCCCAAGCTGCTGGGGTTACAGGCATGAGCCACTGCACTCAGCTTCCCCATTCTTTAAGAATCAGTTCAGC
>CAUYQU010099613.1:0-66402 GCA_963574635.1 Cheracebus regulus
AGAGTTTCCAGGTTCAACCATATCCCTACAAAGGACACGAACTCATCATTTTTTATGGCTGCATAGTATTCCATGGTGTATATGTGCCACATTTTCCCTGTCCAGTCTATCATTGATGGGCATTTGGGTTGGTTCCAAGTCATTGCTATTGTGAACACTGCTGCAATGAACATTCGTGTACATGTGTCTTTATAATAGAATGATTTATAATCCTTTGGATTTATGCCCAGTAATGGGATTGCTGGGTCAAATGGAATTTCTATTTCTAGGTCCTTGAGTACATTTATCATGTACAGTGCTATTCCTAATACCAAAGATAAGAAATCAATCAAGATGTTCATCAGTGGATTACTGTATAAGAAAATGCTTATACACACACACAAACACACACACACAATGGGAATAATATTCATCCATGAAAAGAATGAAATCATATCTTTGCTTACCATGGATGGAATTGGATGCTATTATCTTAAGTGAAACAACTCAAAAAACAGAAAGTCAAATACTGAATGTTCCCACTTACAAGTAGGAGATAAACAATGTGCACACATGGACATAGTGTAGGATGAGAGACACTGGGGACTGAAAGGGTGGGAGGGGTGTGAGAGATGAGAAATTACTTAATGGATACCGTGTACATTATTCCAGTTCTGGTTACACTTAAATGCCAGAATTCACTATACAATATATTATCTTAACAAAAATTATACCACTTTAATTAACAGCCTCCAAAAAATCTGAAGATCTGATTTACTGATTAAATTGGTCTTGGGTTGGTCTGGGCTACATTCTTTCTCTCTCTCTCTCTCCTCTATACACATATACACCTAGGTAGACAGTACCTCCATGTCAACAAAATAAATTGCCATCACCCCAGATCCAGAACCTGTGCGCCTTTCCAGGCACATCCTTGAGAATAATGACCATACAGATGTCTAAAGACAAGAATTAGTTTAGCCCATTATTATTTCTGGCAATTCATCATTCAACATTATATTTGTGATACTCATCCATGTGGTTGCTGTTAGATGTAGATAATTCAATACTATTGTAATTCATTCACTACATAGGTTAAAACTTCTATATTTATTCTTCCCTGAAGGGCCACTTGAGCAATTTCTAGATTTTGTCTAATAAGAATAGGGCGCCTACAACATTGAAGCAAATGGATGTTTGTGAACATGTATCTGTTGAATATTTTCCTGGCTTGGTTGAATTATTTGATTACATGATATTCATAACATCAGATTTAACAAATAATGATGATTTTACAAATTGACTATTTCAATTTACAATTTAACCAGAACTACATGAGAGGGTCAAAGACTACAGTTTTTGCCAACACTTACATTTTTTATAGTTTTCATTTTAGCCATTATGGTGAAAGTTTATTGTAGTGTCAATTTGCAGTTCTTGATGATTTGTAAAACTGAGCAATCTTTCATGACTTGTGACTTACTCGGATGCCTTCTAAGAGGCAATGTATATTCAAGTTCTAATTGCCTATTTGCTATTGTTTTAGCTGTCCTTTTTTCTTAACATTATGTAGTCTGTGCATGAGGTTTTTATTCTTGTTGTTGTTGTTAGATATCTGTATTAGAAATATTATATTCTACTCTGAGGACCACTATTTTAATCTCTTCATAGTATACTTTGATACTCAATTTCTTATTTGTAACACATTGTAAAATATGTCAGATTTATTGTTTTCTTAGTGCTTAGTGCTTTTGTGCACTCATATATCTGTCTTTTCTAACAAATATTTTATATGTTTTCTTGTGAAAACTCCACCATTATTCTTAGAATTAGGCAAGAGTGTCCAAAAATAAACTAGAAAAAAAATTCTGCATATTTGAAACTTTTTCTTTTCTAAAATCTCACTCTCCTAACTACTGCAACTGTTTTTAAAAATTAAAGTTTATTTTGTAAGACCTTCAGTTTAAATCTTATTTTTCTTCAATTGTACTGCCTATTTTTGCCTTTGTGCTCTTCCAGGTAAATTTCAGAATAAGTTTATCTGTTTCTACCAAAAAACCTGGTATTTTGATTTGGACAGTGTGGAATCTATAGATTTTTTTAGGAAGAATGGACACCCTTACAATATCAAAATGTTTTATTCTTCCATTTACTTAAGTATTCTGTAATTTGTCTCAATAATGTTTATAATTATCATCTTAAATTATTGATTTTGCACTCATATTTAAATAGATTTATTTTAAATATTTCATACTTTTTGGACATGTTTATGGAGATAAATTGAACCTACCATATACTTTATTTATTTAAAGTATATGATTGTTACAATCATACATTGTGAATTGTGCAGCCATTACCATAATCAAATTTAGAATATTTCATTACTTCAAAATAAAACCCTGTACCTACTAGCAGTTACTTTAAAGCTTTAGACAACCACTAGTCTACTTTCAGTCTCTATAGATATACATATTCTATACATTTTATATATATATATATATATATATATATACACACACACACACACACACAATCTTTTGTGACTGGCTTCTTTTACTTGAGTATAAGATTAATCCACTGAGGTCCAGACATAGGTTTCTGGCCTCCATTGTGAAGCACCCAGGAGTGTCCCTACACATGACAGCCATGAGATGTCCAAAGCAAGCCGGTGGTCCTACATTTTGTTTCTGGAGAACACTTCCTGTGTCCTCTGGCAGAAATGTTTCAGCCCTGTCCCCAGTAACCAGAATGACAGCTGGAACTTCCATTTCAGAAGACAAGAAGCAAATATACAAGTGAGTAATTGAGTGATGGTGAGTAGGTCTAATTCCCTTTCTACATTTTGGATCCTGAAGCTATTGGCAACACAGAAACAAATATTGGCTGTTTAGTCACTACTCCCCATAGGGTAGAGCCCCAAATATTGTAAGATGTTGTCTCAAACTGTCATCTTAGTTGAGCTTTAAATAAATCTTTCCATCATTCTCTCTGCTGGGCTCTTTCCACTGGACACTTATGCACTGACATCCACATCTCCCTAGTTAGGATTTGCTCGAGAGTATGGAAACCCCAAACCTCTGACTTACGCTATGAAAAGAAGTCCAGCTATCTGTAGCTTTGGAGAGAGCCCCAGGGCAGGAAAACAGAGCTGTCCATGCTCTGCTTTGTGTGGGATACTATCAAATGCACAGAATTGTCCAAGAAAGCTGCCCTGACAACAAGTGGGCACATGGCATGGTGCACCAAAGGTGGATTTTACTGTACATATATTTATTTTGTTTCATTCCTTGATTGCAAGCTCCATAAACTTAAATTTTCTTTATCATGTTCAATATTTTACCCACCAAGTACTATGAGGCTTGGCAAACAGTAGATACTCAATTAAGGGATACTAAATGTATGATTGAATTGATTTATCTATTTTGTGAGTAAGCATGGGACTTCCTTTGGTATATTAATTATATGAAACATAACATTAAGATCATTAAAGAATAAAGTTTACTCTCTTCTTAAGGTAAATATTAGCACTTCCTCCAGGTAGGAGTTAGTGATGATGTGGTGAACTTCACTGTTTATTCCAGATGACATTTTTTCATCCTATCAAAACATTAGATTGTAGATAAGAATCTGAAGAAATGAAGACTAAGCACTGGACATGATGCTGATTCACTCAGAATCAATTTACCTTCCGCCTAAAGGAGATGTTATGTTTCATGGCAATGACTGATGATTGAAACATTTAATATGATATAGTCATCAAACTGACATATTTTATCAATAATAAAATTTATGGTGAAAGGATATAACATCCAATGACATTCTGGAAAAGTAGTAATTGCTTTCACTTTAAAATTATAATATTTAGATGTTTTCTTCATAATCAATTAGTAGAGTGTTTAAATAAATTTATTCATATCCCTAACTATAGATATTTGAGCTTTATGATATTTACTATGTCTGGAGTTTAAGAGATGATTATAGACTGAAAGCTGTGTTATCTCATAATGTAACCTGCCTTTTAAACCAATATTTATAGTTACCAAGGTATTACCTATAGAAGTGTTTAGTCTAGATATTCAAATTTATACCTAAATTTGCTACAAGTTAAAAGAAAAAGTATCATGAAATAAAAATTTTTACCAATACACAGAAAACTTTTGAAGAATGATTGTAATAGATGCTGTCCCCTCAGAAAAAAATACTGTAATATGTAAATCACAATTACATTGGATTTGGTCCTAATTTTATATCATTAATATACCAAATACTATCATTTCATTAAATCCTAAATTTAAATATTAAATAAATGTACTGTCTAAATGTTTTACTATTAACCTGTATTTTCAGCTCTTTGATAAGCATATTGAATTGCCCCTTTGAGACTTATGTGTGTGATGTCACCAAAGACACTAATTTATTCCATTTTAATTCAGGAATAGGAAGTTCAGCTACAGTACCAGGCGAGTGGAATACATGATGTGAGGATGGATTAGCCGCATCTCATCTTGAAATAGCATTGAACGTATATTCAGGCTTACAAACACTTTTACTTGCTCACAAATATGAACCAGGTACATTTATCTTCTTTGACAACAAGGGAGAATGAAATACAGCAATCATTGTAATGTGCATGCAGCATCTGTTGCTTCTGTGCCAAGAAACACAACCTTCTCTCTTCAAGAAATATACTCACAGGCATTTAGAATTTTAGATATTGATTAGCCTCAGCATAACCCTTTCTCATCTTTTATTAACAGTTAATTGATCTTAAATCATATGCTCTTATTACTTACCTAGGAATGAACAATAAATGGTTTCTGGGTAATACTGCGCATTATTAAGCATATAATTTTATATATAACCTTTGGAAGATAGGATTAGAGAACTGGAATTTCTGGCTGAAAGGCTTATGCATTTATAATTTTCATGCAAATCTCCTGATTGTCTTAGAAAAAAAAAGACTATATATACAGTCAGCAACACTGCATGAGATTTTTATTTCTCTGAAACTTTGCAGACACTGGGCATTGTTGAGCCCATTTAGATATTTGTAATATGATGGGCTTGAAATGTCATTTAAAATCTTTTTAATCCAGTTGACTAATGACAAGCATTAGTATATTTTTATATACATACTGGTGGTTGTTTACATGTTTTAATTGAAACCTCATTTATTTTTTTTCCAGTGTTGTTATATATTTAAAAGTATAGCATGTTAACTTTTTCTCTACTGCAAAAGGTGTATCTCCATCTATTTTTCAACTTAATGACCTATTTTCCTTTTTTTCATTTATTTTACTTTATTTTATTTTTTATTGCATTTTAGGTTTTGGGGTACATATGAAGAACATGCAAGATTGTTGCATAGGTACACACATGGCAGTGTGATTTGCTGCCTTCCTCCCCATCACCTATATCTGGCATTTCTCCCCATGCTATCTCTCCCCAACTCCCCACCCCCTATTGTCCCTCCACTATTTCCCCCCGACAGACCCCACTGTGTCATTCTTCACTCATGTATTTACTGCACCACACTCCAAATCCAAAAAAAAAAAGGAAAAAATGTTTAAGAAAAATTAAAGATGTACTTCGATTTTAAAGTCCCCTCCTCCTTTGCCAGCTATTTCCACTTTCTTTTTCTTTTCTTTTTTTTTTTTGAGACACAGTCTGTCACCCAGACTAGAGTGCAGTGGCATGATCTTGGCTCACTGCAACTTCTGCCTCCCAGGTTCAAGCAATTCTCCTGTCTTAGCTGCCTGAGTAGCTGGGATTACAGGCTCCTGCCACTGCGCTCAGCTAATTTTTGTATTTTTAGTAGAGATGGGGTTTCACCATCTTGGCCAGGCTGGTCTCAAACTCCTGACCTTGTGATCCACCCACCTTGGACTCCCAAAGTCCTGGGAATACAGGCGTGAGCCACTGTGCCTGGCTTAGTATTTCTTAATTCACATTCTTCTCATCATTGCTTATACCCTTCTCTTGCACCTCTGACCTCTCTTGCTGTCATTTAAAATCAGGAACTATAAGCTTTTCTCCCTAAATACTCTTCCCTCCTTTTTATTTCCAGTGAAATTATCAAGAAATGCTTTTGACATGCAAGGAATTTCAACGTTTTAGCCAATGTAGTACAGAAAGAATCGTATTAATAAAAGAGTGGTTATCTAGTTCTTCTGTTTTTTCCTGAAATTTTTAACATGACCTGACAACTTCTAAAGAAAACTTACAGAGAATTCCTAACTTAATCACACTGCGTAACTTAGAAGGGTCTGAATAGCAAGACTGTACACCAAAGCAGATGGCAGGTACTTTTGTTTCCTACAACACACTTAGTTGCTGCTCTTGGCATGTGCACCCACAGAAGTCCAGTAGCCACATGGTGGGTTGTAATTCAACCACATATTTGGCCTACATACTTAGGCAAGGCAGATATCAGTTGACAACTCATTCCCCATAACAAAAACTTCCCAGATTGAACTAAAAGCACTGTTTGCCTAAGGTCTACAGAAACTTTTTTAGAGAGGAGATTGAGGGAAAATGACAAAATAATTTATTTCTAGGGAGAGGAAAAGCCAAATAAAACACATTCTCTGTGGTTATTATTTGACCCTACTTTGAGTTGTTTCTTAGGTATGTGGTATGATCACACACCTCTACCTGCATTGAAGCTGGCTATTAAGATGCTACATATTGGTTAATGAACTGTGGGCAGGAGTGTCACATGTTGTTTCCAGTAAGAATCTTAGGGCATCTGCATGGTTTTCCACAGTAATGAGGGAAGCATATGATGAGACGGTTTCTCCATCAGCCTGGATCCTTGAGTGGTTGTGATAGACAGGGTCCATTGACAATCAGCACCAGACATCTGGTGTGGGCATGACATATATCTCATCATTAACTACTCATAGGATTTTGGAGTAAGTTTGGACCAACATATTCCCTTTCTTAAATGTTAACTGAAGCAATTGAGGACAAGGTTGAGTTAACTAAGATATGTGAACATCAAGAATGGGCAACAGAGGGAGACCCCATCTCAAAAAACAAACAACAAATAATAATAATAATAATAATATGGAGGTATGGTATAAGAAATAGAAAAATTGGCACAATAAAAGATAAAAGGTATAATTTAGTCTTAAAAGAGGATTTAGTAGATTATATATCATACTTGGAGATAATCATAGCATCTTTTCTGCTCTCTCCAATGAAAGGAAAATGTCCAATTCTAAGATGTTAAAATTAGAGACTACATTACCTAGTCTCCCTTACCCTTTGGCTTCTGAGCATCCAGGGGCAGCATGATCAAGACACTTCTTTCTTCTCTGCTTTCTCTAGCACTGTGCTATACCTGAAATGTATTCCTTTATGACAAGCAGTTCTTAAGTAGAGAGAACATTTGACAATGTCTAGAGACTTTTTGATTGTCACAACTAGGATGCTACTGAAATCTAGTAAGAAGACTCTAAGGATGTTGATAAATATTTTACAATGTACAGAATAGCCCCCTCCCAAAATAATACCACACACACACACACACACACACACACACACACACACACACAGAGAGAGCGGGGGCGGGGGGGGGGGTGGATTATCCAACCCTAATGGAATAGTGCCATGATTGAGACCTACTGATCAATGACCACAGGTCCTTGTCAGGAGTTCCTTGTCCGTGGCACGAGCTCACACTGAGCTCTACCTCCTTGAACTTTTAAGCTCGTTACAGGTGGTCATGTCTTCCCACCAATACTGGTCTCTGTGTGCCTCAGCCTCCTTCTTTGTTTTCTAAAGGCTAATTATATCTTCATATGCAATCCATTTATCAAAGTCTGTTCAACCCTTCATTGCATTTGCCATATTTGCTTGGATCCTGAATTATTAGAGTAATTGCCACCAGAAAAGAAATGCTTAAGAAGGCTTTCTCAAATTGGGTTGCTCATATATTTGGTTAGATGACTAACTGCAAGTAAATGAGCAACTGCTAATCCTGGACTTTTTGTTGCCAGTGTAGATCCCAGTATTGAGAGGCCATATCCCTGAGGTAGGTTTTAGTTATGGGCAATTTGGGTATGTACAACGATTTTCAGATGTGCTAGCTATTCTGGCTATAATGGAGAGTTACAGTATGAGACAAATCTAAGATATTTGACCACCCAAGTCAAAGCCTAGACGGGCAATGAGATATTCAATAAGGTACCTTAAAATAATTCCTTAGTTTATATAACTGCTGAACAGATATGAGTGAATTTCAAGCTCAGAATTTGGTTTCCATAGTTAACATTCTAGTTGGATACATAATCTTCCTAAGATTTTTTGGGCTGAATTTCAGACCATTGTTCAAAGGCTAGGAACGTGAGTTGTGAGAGTGGCATATTTAGGCAAACCAAGAAATTTGATTGTGAAATATGAAATACCAATCTAACTTTCTGGAAAATGGAAGCAGATCTTTTTTTATATCTTTGGCAACTAGTCTCTCTATGCATAAGAATCCTTAGATGACCTTACATGGGGCAAGTACCTCCACAGTGATGCCTATTCTCAGCACAAGCTGCCACCATATTGTATCTAAAGCCCTAAATGAGTCTAATGCCAGAATGGCCCAGAACAGCAATTTCGAATTCTATTCAAGTTCTGAAGAAACAAGATAAACACAAAAAGGATTTTAGAATAATGATACATTTTGCTAGTAGGACCCCAATTACATTTGAGAATACGTTATAAAAATGTTAAACCTAAGAATGCTAATTATAAAGTTGGAACTAATTGATTTATAAGTGTATATTCACTCAGGATTTCAAATTTAATGTTTTAAGTCAAATTCTTGGGAGTATCTTTAATACATCTCTTCATTTTTAAATTGATACCTTGGATTCCATGGTGGTTTATAAACAATGAGGTTGAGATGCTGGAACTTCACTGGCATACTATTTATAGTTTGCAGAACTCTGCAAACTCTCCTGTCTTTCTCCTACTCCCAAGTCTATTCACCTCCTTTCACTTTCCTGCTCCCCAGTAAGCTGATCCACATTGCGTGCTAAGCCATACTCTGACCAAATTTCCCAGAGGTAGATTTGTAAAGACGGTCCACTTACTTTACATGGCATTGAGAATTGTGCTGGCACGAGATCTTTCAAAAAGGTTGAGGCTCTTTTATGAAAAACTCAGCAGTGGCTACCTTTTATAATATGGAAAGAATGAAGTGAATATATGGTAGCTGTATTTTATATTAATTTATATTCCCTTTCAGGAAGAGTATCAGTGGGAATCAAAGTTACAACTTAATTTTGGGATGATATTTTGTTGAATATATTTTATCTTGTGATGATTTGGTTAATGTCAGAAGTTTTTGTCTCTCTTCTGTGGGTCAAGATCTCCTTTATGAAATAAAATACGATAATAAAAACTAAATGAACAAAGAGAGAACTCTGCAAACTATCCTGTCTTCCTCCTCCTCCCACATCTATTTACCTCCTTTTGCTTTCCTGCTCCCCTGGTGTGTCATCCACATGAACATAATTCTGCGGGTTCAGTTGCCCTGTGGCTTCTGGTAGGCTCCAGCCAAGGAGAGGCATCAGCCAGAGTGTGGAAAGTCATATACTACACTCTGAAACAGACCACAGTATTCTTTATCAAAGATAAATTTGAGAATGAGAAATATGCAAAGAATTCTAAAACAAATCCAAGGTAAAACCAGCCAATTTTTTTTAAAAAAAACAAATACCTAATTTCTAGGAATTTTTTTATTTGTCTAGGAAACTAAAAGGCTATTACTATACTTCATTCTATTTACTTTTGAGGATGTTGCAAAAGAAAACACAATACATGGGAAATGTAGTTTCAAATAACTTTACTATTTAAAAAAAAGATCAATGTTTACAATAGCAAAGACCTGGAGCCAACCCAAATGTCCATCCATGATAGACTGGACGAGGAAAATGTGGTACATATACACCATGGAATACTAGGCAGCCATAAAAAACAAAACAATGAGTTTGTGTCCTTTGTAGGGACATGGATGAATCTGGAAACCATCATTCTCAGCAAACTGACACAAGAACAGAAGATCAAACAACACATGTTCTCACTCATAGGTGGGTGTTAAACAAGAGAACACATGGACACAGGGAGGGGAGCATCACACACTGGGGTCTGTTGGGGGAGCAAAGGGAGGGTCACTGGGGGTTGGGGAGATTGGAGAGGGATAACATGGGGAGAAATGCCAGATATAGGTGATGGGGAATGGAGGCAGCAAACAACATGCCATCTATGTACCTATGCAACAATCCTGCATGATATGCACATGTTCCCCAGAACCTAATGTACAATTTAAAATAAAACATATACATATATATATATAATTAAGTTAAAAAAGAGCAATAAAAATCAACAGAATAATAATTTAGAATCAAATTATTGCAAAAGGGAAAATCAGGAAAAATGATCAATTAGAAAATCTCAGTAACATAAGCCAGAAAAAGTAATACATGAACATATTATTTGCAATGTTGAAATTATGCTTCTAATTGAATATAAAATGGAAAAAAGTAAAAATACAAATCAGAAAATTATAAAATGACAAAAATGTATTGGATATATATTTATCAAATATTTATTACCAGAACTAAAATTGACTGTAAACAGTTTCAAATGTCCATCAACTTGTTTATGTATAAATATTTTGGTATGTCTATATAATGGATATAAATCAGCAATATAATAAAATGTATTAGGGCTACATGCAACAAAGATGGGTTTTAAAAATAAGGTACTAAGAAAAAGAAACCAAGCTCAAAAGATACAGTAACAAATACATTCATCTATATCGCATTTTGGAAGAAGTAAAACTATAGGAACAGAAAATAAAATAAACATCTGTCAGCTGCTAAGGATAAGAATTATATACAAAGAGGGCACAAAATAACATGATACACAATTAAAATGTTCTATAGCTTAAGTATAATTATAGCTATAAAGCTATACATTTGTCAAAAGTACACATCTAAAATTGATTTTAATGAAGTAAACCATATCCCCACCTACCTGACTTTAAAAATTGGTTTCAAAATGTTAATATAGGATTAACTAAATAATGATAGAATAAATAATACATTTACAAAGAACTATTTCCAAAAAAAGTCACAGTGCAAAAAACAGTCTTGAGTATGAATCATTTCCAAATGTTAGGGGAAAGTTCTATAAATCCACATGGAGCAAATATAGTATTTTCTAAAAGATCATCAGTAGATAATAGCTAACGTCTAACCTATAGGAAGGGAGAAGCCAGTTTTTTTCTAACATTTAGCAACAATTATTAGCATAGTTTTGATAAGCTATAGAATATATATTTAGTTGTTAAATATATAAATAAATGTTAATCAAAATGGCAATATTTTTCAAAGTCTAATTTAAGTAACCTATACATCAATAGAGATAACTATAGATTCGAAAGATCTTACAAACAAGAAATAAAGAGAGAAGGCAAGATTAGAGAAAAAAGAGTAAAAAGAAAAGATCAGAGCCTCTATCAAATATGGGATTATATGGAAAGGCCAAATCTATGTTTGAGCAGTGTACCTGAAAGTGATGGGGAGAATAAAACCAAGTTGGGAAATACTCTTCAGGCAATTATCCAGGAGAACTTCCCCAACCTAGCAAGGCAGGCCAACATTCAAATTCAGGAAATACAGAGAACACCACAAAGATATTCCTTGAGAAGAGCAACCCCAAGACACATAATCGTCAGATTCACCAGGGTTGAAATGAAAGAAAAAATGCTAAGGGCAGTCAGAGAGAAAGGTCAGGTTACCCACAAAGGGAAGCCTATTAGACACACAGTGGATCTTTTGGCAGAAACCCTACAAGCCAGAAGAGAATGGTAGCCAATATTCAACATCCATAAAGAATTTTCAACCCAGAATTTCATATCCAGCCAAAGTAAGCTTTATAAGTGAAGGAGAAATAAAATCCTTTATGGACAAACAACTGTTGAGAGATTTTGTCACCATCAGGCCTGCCTTACAAGAGCTCTTGAAGGAAGCACTAAACATGGAAAGAAACAACCAGTACCAGCCACCACAAACACACACAAAATTGTAAAGACCACTGACACTATGAAGAAACTGCATCAACTAATGGGCAAAACAATCAGCTAGCCTCAAAATGGCAGGATCAAATTCACACATAACAATATTAACCTTAAATGTAAGTGGGCTAAATGACCCAATCAAAAGACACAGACTGGAAAATGGAATAAAGTGTCAAGACCCGTAAGTGTGCTGTATTCAGGAGACTCATCTCACATGCAAAGACGCACATAGGCTCAAAATAAAAGAATGGAGGAAGATTCACCAAGCAAATGGAGAGAAAAAAATAAAAAGCAGGGATTGAAATCCTAGTCTCTGATAAAACAGACTTTAAATCAACAAAGATCAAAAGCGACACAGAAGGGCATTATATGATGATAAAGGGAACAATGCAACAAGAAAAGCGAATATCCTAAATATACATGCACCCAATACAGGTGCACCCAGATACATAAAGCAAGTTCTTAATGACCTACAAAGAGACTTAGACTCTCACATAATAATAGTGGAAGACTTATCACCCCACTGTCAATATTAGACAGATCAATGAGACAGAAAATCAACAAAGATATCCAGGACTTGAACTCAAATCTAGACCAAGCTGACCTAATAGACATCTACAGAACTCTCCACAACAAATCCACAGAATATACATTCTTCTCAGTACCACATCGCACTTACTATAAAATCAACTACATAATTGGAAGTAAAACAGTCCTCAGCAAATGCAAAAGAATAGAAATCATAACAGTCTCTCGTACCATAGTGCCATCAAATTACAACTCAGGATTAAGAAACTTACTCAAAACCGCACAACTACATGGAAACTAAACAACCTGCTCCTGAATGACTACTGGATAAATAATGAAATGAACACAGAAATAAAGATTTTTTTGAAGCCAATGAGAATGAGGACACAATGTATCACAATCTCTGAGACACATATAAAGCAGTGTATAGGAGGAAATTTACAGCACCAAATGCCCACAAGACAAATGAGGAGAGATCTAAAAATGGACACCCTAAATTCACAACTAAAAGAATAGAGAAGCAAGATCAAACAAACTCAGAAGCTAGCAAAAGACATGAAATAACTGAGATCAGAGAAGAATTGAAGAATATAAAGATACAAAATCCCTTCAAAAACTTAATGAATCCAGGAGCTGGTGTTTTGAAAAGATCAACAAAATAGTTACACCACTAGCCAGACTAATAAGGAAGAAAAGAGAGAAGATTCAAATAGATGCAATAAAAAAACTATAAGGGGGATATCACCACCAATCCCACAGAAATACAAATTACCATCAGAGAAACATCTCTATGCACATAAACCAGTAAGTCTAGAAGAAATGGATACATTCCAGGACAATTATACTCTCCCAAGACTATACCAAGAAGAAGTTGAATTTCTGAATAGACCAATAACAAGGTCTGAAATTGAGGCAGCAATTAATTGCCTACCAGCACAAAAAGTCCAGGACCAGATGGGTTCACAGCCAAATTCTACCATACGTACAAAGAGGAGCTGGTACCGTTCCTTCTGAAACTATTCCAAACAATACAAAAAAATAGAATCTTCCCTAACTCATTTTATGAGACCAACATTATCCTGATAGCAAAAACCTGACACAACTGAAAAAATTTCAGGCCAATATCCATGATGAACATTGATGCAAAGATCTTCAATAAAATACCAGCAAACCTAATCCAATAGCATATCAAAAGGCTTATCCATCATGATCAAGTCAGCTTCATCACTGGGATGCAAGGCTGGTTCAACATATGCAAATCTATAAACATAATCCATCACAAGAAAAGAACCAAAGACAAAAACAACATGATTATCTTACTAGAAGCAGAGAAGGCCTTCGACAAAATTCAACAGCACTTTATGCTAAAAACTCTCAATAAACTAGGTATTGATGGATTGTATCTCAAAATAATAAGAGCTATTTATGACAAACCCACAGCCAATATCATACTGAATGGGCAAAACCTGGAAGAATTCCCTTCAAAAACTGGCACAAGACAAGCATGCCCACCCTCACCACTCCTATTCAACATAGTATTGGAAGTTCTGGCCGGGACCATCAGGCAAGAGAAATAAATAAAGCATACTTGAATAGGAAGAGAGGATGTCAAATTGTCCCTATCTGCAGATGACATGATTGTATATTTAGAAAATCCCATAGTCTCAGCCCCAAATCTCCTTAAGATGATAAGGAACTTCAACAAGGTCTCAGGACACAATATCAATGTGCAAAAATGACAAGCATTCCTATGCACCAATAACAGAGAGCCAAATCATGAGCAAATTCCCATTCACAATTATAACAAAGAGAATAAAACACCTAGAAATACAACTAACAAAGAATGTGAAGGACCTCTTCAAGGAGAACTACAAACCACTGCTCAAGGAAATAAGAGAGGACACAAACAGATGGAAAAACATTCCATGCTCATAGTTAGGAATAATCAATATTGTGAAAATGGCCATATTGCCCAAAGTAATTTACAGATTCAATGCTATCCCCATCAAACTACCACTGGCTTTTTTCTTTTTCTTTTTTTTCTTTTTATTTTTTTAAATGAGAGAAAGAAAGAAGAAGAAAGAAAAAGGGGGGAGAGAACAGGATTCTTGCTCTATTGCCCAGGCTGGAATGTAATCTTAAAAAGTATTAAAAACCTCTTTTATGCCATCAATTGCACTTAACAATAGAGACAGGAAGGAATAAGGGAAGAAAATTACAAACAAACAGTCAACCAATATTTCATTTAGGTCTGTGAGATGCTATGCAAATGCTGAAGAGTAATTCACTTCCTGTTATATAGTCACTTTCAGAATGGGTGTAATATGATACTGAGAAAAATATATGTTTTATAGACCTGGAGTGGAGAATTCTATATATATTCACTAAGGTTACTTATTCCAGGTCTAAATTCAAATCATAGATATCCCTATTAATTTTCTATTTGATTGATCCATCGAATATTAACACTGCGATGTCAAAATCTCCACTATTCTTGTGCGGTAGTACAAATCTCTTTATAAGTCAATGAAAACTTGTCTTATGTATCTTGGTGCTCCTATATTGGGTACATATATATTTATAATCATTAACTCCTGTTGTTGCATTAATCCTGTTACCATTATGTAATGTCCTTCTTTGTTTCTTTTAGTCTTTGTTACTATTAAAGTCTATTTTATCAGAGACCAAAGTTACAACTCCTGTTTTTTTTGGTTTTTTTTTTGCTCTTCATTTAATTGGTAAATCTTCCATCCCTTTATTTTGAGTCTTTGTGTGTCATTGTGAGTTGGATCTGGATACAGTGTACCGATGGATTTTAACTTTTTATTCAATTTGCCTGTGTCTTTAATTAGAGCATTGTATCCATTTAAATTTAGGATTAATATTAATATTTGTGAGTTCAATATTGCTGGCTATTTTGCCCATTAGTTGATGTAAATTTTTCATTATGGAAATACTCTTTACGTTTTGGTGAGTTTTTGAGATGACTGATACTGGTTGTTCCTTTATGTTTGCAGTGCTTCTTTCAGAAGATCTTGTAAAGCAGGCCTGGTGGTGATGAAATCTCTGAGTGCTTGCTTATTCATGAAAAAATTTATTTTTCCTTCATTTGTGAAACTTAGTTTGGCTGTATATGAGATTCTAGGTTGAAAATTCTCTTCTATGAGGATATTGAATATTGACCCCCACTCTCTTCTAGATTGTAGGGTTTCTGCTGAGAGGTCTGCTGTGAGTCTGATAGGCTTCCTTTATGGGTAACCTGACCTTTCTTTCTAGCTGCCCTTAGAATTTTCTCCTTTATTTCAACCCTAGTGAATCTAGTGATTATATGTCTTGGAGTTGGTCTACTTGAGGAATATCTTTGTGGTATTCTCTGGATTACCTGAAGCTGAGTATTGTCCTGCCTTAATAAGTTAGGAAAGTTTTCCTGAATAATATCTTGAAGAATATTTTCCAACTTGGATTCATTCTCTTCATGACATTCAGGTACACTTATCAGTCATAAATTAGGTCTTTTCACATAGTCCCATATTTCCTGGAGACTTTGCTCGTTCCTTTTTACTCTTTCTTCTGGAATCTTGTCTTCTTGTTTCATTTCATTAAATAGGTCTTTGACCTCTGATATCCTTTCTTCTGCTTGAACAATATGACTATTAAAACCTGTGCATACTTCTCAAAGTTCTCGTATTGTGATCTTCAGTTCCATTAATTCACTTATATTCATTTCTAAATTGTCTATTCTCATTAGGATTTCATGAAACCTTTTTTCAAGTTTCTTAGTTTCTTTACATTGGGCTAGAACATGTTCTTTTAGCTCACAAAAGTTCCTTATTATCCACCTTCTGAAGCCTAATTCTGTTAATGGAACGCACTCATTCTCCATCAGGCCTTGTTCCCTTGATGATGAAGAACTGTGATCCCCTGCAGAAGGAGAAGCATTCTGATTCTGGGTATTCTCACCCTTTTTATGCTGGTTTCTTCCCATCATTGTGAATTTATCCACCTGTCGTCTTTGTGATTACCAACTTTCAAATTAGGTCTCTGAGTGGATGCCCAACTTGTTGATTCCCAGCGCCAAAATCTGAGCAATCCACTGCGCCAGCTGAAACAGCAGCATTAAGATTCGTGGTGCTTTTCTGCTCGGGGATCTCCGGTCTGGCTTCTCTCTTGAATCCCTTTTTCAATGAGGTAAATGGGCGACTCTGCCTTCCCAGAGTTCCAAACGTCAATCAAAAGGGGACCCAGTCCCATTTACTCTGCATCAAGAACCGCCGCGCTGAGGCACAGGCAAAACTGCCACGCCGGCCACAAGAGGCACGCTGGTGACCCATGGGGCTCCTCCGCTGGGAATCTCCTAGTCCATGGGCAACAAAAATTCGTCTGAAAGTGTGGTGTCCTCTCATTCTGTGTGCTTTCTCTGGGAGCTACAATCCTGAGCTGCTAGTAATTGGCCATCTTGGATCTCTCTCCACTGACTTTTTTCACAGAATTGGAAAAAAACACCTTAAACTTCATATGGAAACAAAAAAGATCTCACATAGCCAAGATAATCCTAAGGAAAAGAAAAAAAAAAAGCTGGAAGTATCAGGCTACATGACTTCAAACTATACTTCAATGCTATAGTAATCAAAACAGCATGTTACTGGTACAAAACAAAGATATAGGCCAACAGAACAAAACAGAGGCCTTAGAAATAATGCCACACATCTATAACCATCTGATATTTGAAAAACCTGACAAAAACAAGCAAGGGGGAAAGGATTTCCTATTTAATACATGGTATCGGGAAAACTGGCTGGCTAGTCATATGCATAAAGCTGAAACTGGGTCTCTTCCTTACACCTTATACAAAAATTAACTCCAGATAGATTAAAGATTTAAACATAATACCTAACACCATAAAAATCCTAGAAGAAAAGCTCGGCAATACCATTCAGGAAATAGGCATAGGCAAGCACTTCATGACTAAAACACCAACAGCAATGGCAACAAAAGCCAAAATAGACAAATGTGATCTAGTTAAACTTAAGAGCTTCTGCACAGTAAAAGAAACTATGATTAGAGTGAACTGACAACCAAAAGAATAGGAAATAATTTTGCAATCTAACCATCTGACAAAGGGATAATATCCAGAATCTACCAAAAAAAAAAAAGAAAAAAATTTACAAGAGAAAAACAAACAACATCATCAAAAAGTGGGTGAAGAATATGAACAGAGGCATTTCACAAGAAGGTATTTATGTAGCCAAAATACATATAAAAGAAACTCATCATCACTGGTCATTAGAGAAATGCAAATCAAAACCACAATGTGATACCATCTCAAGCTAGTTAGAATGGCAATTATTAAAAAGTCAGTATACAATAGATTGCTGTTTGCTCTGGCTAGGACTTTCATTATTATGTTAAATAAAAGTGCTGAGCGTGGGTATCCTTATCTTATTCTAGTCCTCAAAGGAAATGATTCAGCTTTTGACTATTTAGAATCATGCTGGCTGTGGGTTTGTCATAGATGGCTGTTATTATTTGTGGTATGTTCCTTCAATTGACTAGGCTTTTATTATTTATGGTATGTTCCTTCAATTGAGGGTTTTCATAATAAAGCAATGTTCGATTCTATTAAAGCTTATTCCACATCTATTGAGAAGATCCTCTGGTTTTTAAATTTCTTCATGTGGTGAATCACATTTATTATTTTCATATGTTGAATCAACCTTTCATCTCAGGAATAAAGCTTACTTGATTATGGTATATTAACTTTATGATGTGCTGCTGGACTTGATTTACTAGGATTTTGTTGCAGATTTTTATATCTATGTTCATGAGAGAAATTGGTCTTAAGTTTTATTTTTCTGTTGTGTCTCTGTCAGGTTTTGGTATTGGGCTGATGCTAGCTTCATAGAATTAGCCAGGAAGGATCCTCTCCTCCTTAACTTTTTGGAATAGTTTCAGTAGGACTGGTATCAGTTTTTCTTCATATTTTTGAGATAAATCAGTTGTGAATCCATCTGGTCTATTGCTTTTTTTGGTTGGTAGGCTTCTCATTACTGGTTCAATTTCACAAGTTAATATTGGTTTATTCAGGTTTTCAATATATTTCTGATTTAATCTTGAGATTTATTTTTTCAGAAAACCAATGCTCAGTTTCACTTAACTTTTGTATGGATTTTTGTATCTCAATTTCATTAAGTTATTCTCTAATTTGAATTATTTCTTTCTTTTTTTTTTTCTCCTTACTTTGGGTTGCTGTGGTGCTGGTGTTGTCTTGTTTTTTGTTTTTGTATTTCCTTTTGGTGCAAACATAGGTTGTTAATTTGAGACCTTCCTAATTTCATAATAAAGATGTTTAGGGCTATAAACTTCCCTTTTAACACCTCTTTAACTACATTCCAGATATTTTGGTAGGTTGTGCCCCCATTTTAATTAATTTCAATTTTTTTTTTAAATTTATGCTTTAATTTTGATTTTGATCAGGAGTTATTTGGGAGAAAATTACCTAATTTTCATGTATTTGTGAAGTGTTGAGAGGCATTTGTGGTATCAATTTCTATTTTTATGGCACTATGACCAAAGTCTGTGGTAGGTATAATTTCAATTATTCTTTTTGATTCATCTCTACAAGGAGAACTACAAAATACTGATGAAAAAAATTGAAGATAACACAAATAAATGGAAAAGCATTCCATGCTCATGGATTGGAAGAATCAATATCATCAACATAGCCATACTGCTCAAAGCAATTTACAGATTCAATAATATTTTTATAAAACTATCAACAATCCAACATTTGGTTCTATTTCTGTAGAACCAAAAAAGATCCCAAGTAATCAAAGCAACCCCAAGCAAAAAGAGCAAGTCAGAAACATCACATTACTCAATTTAAAACTTCACTATAAAGTTACAGTGAAAAAAACAGCACAGGACTGGCACAAAAACAGACACGCAGAAAAATGGAACAGAATATAAAACTCAGAAATAAAGCTGCACACCTACAATTATCTAATCCTCAACAAGGCTAACAAAAACAAGCAAGGGGGAAGGAACTCACTATTCAATAAATGTTGCTGGAATAACTGGCTAGCCATATGCAGAAGTATGAAGCTGGACCCCTACCTTTCACCATGTACAAAAATGACCTCAAGATTTAAATGGATTAAAGATTCAAATGTAAGAATTCAAAGTATAAAAATGCTGGAATACAACCTAGAATATATTCTTATTGACACTGGCCTTGGCAAAGAATTTTTGGCTAATTCCTCAAAGCAATTGCAACAAAAACAAAAATAGACATATGGGACCCAATTAAACTAAAGAGCTTCTGAACCACAAGAGAAGCTATAGACAGAACATATAACCTACAAAATGGAAGGAGATATTTGCAAATTATGCATCCAACAAATGCCTAATATCCAGAATGTATAGGAACTTTAAACATGTCAGCAAGTAAAAAAACAAATAGCCCTATTTTAAAAATTGGCAAAAGATATAAATGGACACTTCTCAAAAGAAGACATATAAGCAGACATACAGACATACAAGGCAGCCAATAAACATGAAAAAAATGCTCAACATCACTAATCATCAGAGAAATGCAAATCAAAACCACAATGAGATACTATCTCACAGCAGACAGAAAAGGCTGTTATTTAAAAACTCAAGAAACAACAGATGCTGAAAAGGCTCTGGAGAAAAGGGAATGCTCATACACCGTTGGTGGAAATGTGAATTAAGTCCAGGCACTGTGGAAAGCACTGTGGAGATTTCTCAAATAACTTAAAACAGACATGCCATTTAAACCAGCAATCTCATTACTGAATATGCACCCAAAAGAAAAATAAGTAATACTACCAAAAAGACATATGTATTTTTATGTTGATTGCTGCACTGTTCACAAAAGCAAAGACATAGAATCAACCTAGGCATCATCCATCAATGGTAGATTGGATAAAGAAAATGTGACACACATACAAGACAGAATACCATGCAGCCATAAAAATGAATTAATCATATCCTTCACGGCAACATGGATGGAGATGAGCTGGAGGCCATGATCCTAAGCAAATCAATGCAGAAACAAAAAACCAAAACCTAAATATTCTCACTTATAAGTGGGAGACAAACATTAAACACACATGGACATAAATATGGGAACAATAGATACTGTGGACTTCAAGAAGTTGAGGCGTGGCAGGTTAAAAAACTACCTATTGTTACTATGCTCACTACCTGGATGGCATTTTCTGTACTCCAAACCTCAGCATCGTGCAATATTCCTATGTATAAAATCTTCATGCATATGTCAGTATCAAAATAAAAGTGGAAACAAAAAAAAGTAACTCAAAAAAATAAAAAATAAAAAACAGGACAAGAACCAGCCTTACTCAAATATCAACTCATCTCTATTTAAACTACCTGCTTCCTAGAGGGGAAAGTAAATATTCTCTTAGAAAAATTTACATTATGTACAGCTTCTACATTTTATACATCTGTCATACATCTGGCATTCAACGAAAAAGTATGAGATACAATAACAGGTCAAGGGAAAATGAACAGCAATCCAAAGAGAAAAAATAACAATAAAAGTTAAAATAGTTACACATATGATCCAACAAATAGATCAGGAGATAAAATATTCCAAAATAGTCATGGTAAATTTAAATAAATCTAGATATAGAAAATAGAGAATAAAAACAATTAGAAATATAAAACATTTTAAGTTCACATTTTATAGTATTTAATAACTACATTATATAAACAAAACATCTGATTATATGAAATTAAATTTTGATGAGTACATTTAAAAGCAATAGATATGACATAATTTTATTGAATTTGAAGACCAATAAAAAGTGCCCAAATTGTAGTGAACAAAATAAGTAATATGAGTGTTCACCATAAGTTTTTGAAAACTTATAGTCAACAAGAGAGAGGCTTTCAGATGCTTGACATTTCTGTACTCTGATGTAAGTGGTAAGTATCCCAATGTATATATGCTTAAAATTCATCAAAATATACATACCAATGAATACTATGTTATGTCTTAAAGCAAAGTATAATAAATTGTGTACTTGATTGACCAAAGTAATTTTAATGTGTAAGTAAAAAAGTGAATAAGAAACACTTCACTGGACCATTATCATCATTGAATAACATGGTAGGATTTGTACACAATGCAAAAACAGTATAAAAATTAGACAGAATATTTATTGTAAAAATAATAAAATAATGTCAAATCAATGAATGCACACATTTGTAACTTGGGAAAATTAAATAAATTACAAGAGAAAATTCTTTGTATTTCAGTGTCCTCTTCATTTTAGTAAGTTTATTCTTTATTAATAGATCATTTTCTAGCATGTGCTTTAAGTATGAGTAACATAAACTAGTTTACATTTGGGGAAGATAACTCAGTTTTAGATAATGGATAGGAATGGAAAAATGATACAGGCAGGTGGGGAGATTAGATAATTATCTACATGATTTAAATGAGATTTAATAATAGTCTAAATAAAAATATCTACATGAATGATTTAAAAACGAGAAGTTTAAGAAATATTAAGACATTTGCATCAATCAATTTTCATTATCCACTATTTAAAATGAGGAAGAGTAAGTAAAAGAAGAATAACAACAACAAAAATTCTTCCCACCTACCCAGTATTTTCCTCAAGTATATGAAAAGCTGGCATTTGGGAAGATGATATATTTACTAGTGGAAATGCACATGAGAAAAACAGATTTAAGGGGAACAGTTTTTGATGAATTCAGTGTGGATATACTAAACTTAATGTTTGTGTAACATCACACAACATATGTTTGTGAATAGCTGACTATAACAATCTGGAATTAAAGGGAATGATATGAGATAAATATGGAGATCTGGGAGACACCAGAATAAAAATCATCTTAATACCAACAAATAGCAATTGCTAGATACCAAGTACTGTTCTATGTGCCTTGTATTAATTAATCTCATTTAATCTCCACAATAATAAAATGAAGTAGATAATATTATTGGATTACTATTCATTAGAAGAGAAAACTGAGACACAGAAGTTTAAATGACTTGCCCAAGTTCACAGATCTTGTAATTAATGGTGATGGGATTTACACCCAAGAAAATTGCAGGAGGACTCAGGCTCTGATATACAGTAAGTACTGCTGCTTCTGCTAAATATATATATATATTAATAAATATATATAATTTATATATATTATATATATATATATATATATATATATATACTTTAACTTCTGCACTACATGTACAGATTTTGCAGGATTTTTACATAGGTATACACATGCCATGATGGTTTGCTTCCTCCGTCCCCCCATCACCTACATTAGGTAATTCTCCTGTTATCCCTCCCCACTCTCCCCACACCCTGCTATCCCCTGCTACCCACTTCCATCCACCAACAGACCCCAGTGTGTGATGTTCCTTGTGTCCATGTGTTTTCATTGTTCAACACACACTTATGAGTGAGAACATGCAGTGTTTGGTTTTCTGTTCTTGTGTCAGTTTGCTGAGAATGAGTATCCAGCTTCATCCATGTCCCTGCAAAGGACATGAACTCATTCTTTTTTATGGCTGTATAGTATTCCAAGGTGTATATGTGCCACATTTTCTTTATCCAGTCTTTCCTTGATGGGCATGTGGGTTGGTTCCAAGTCTTTGCTATCGTATACAATGCTGCAATGAATATACATGTGCATGTGTCTTTATAATAGAATGATTTATAATCCTTTGTTTATATACCCAGTAATAGGATTGCTGGGTCAAATGGAATTTCTACTTCTAGATCCTTGAGGAATCACCATACTGTCTTCCACAATGGTTGAACTAATTTACACTCCCACCAACAGTGTAAAAGTGTTTCTTTTTCTCCACATCCTCTCCAGCATCTGTTGTCTCCAGATTTTTTAATGATCGCCATCCTAACTGGTGTGAGATGGTATCTCAATGTAGTTTTGATTTGCCTTTCTCTAATGACCAGTGATGGAGAGTATTTTTTCATATGTTTGTTGGCTACATAAATGCCTTCTTTTGAAAAGTGTTCATTCACATCCTTTGCCCACTTTTTGAGGAGGTTGTTTTTATCTTGTAAATTTGTTTTAGTTCTTTGAAGATTATGGATATTAGCCCTTTGTCAGATGGGTAGATTGCAAAAATCTTTTCCCATTCTGTTGGTTGATGATTGTTTCTTTTGCTGTGTAGAAGCTCTGGGTTTAACTAGATCCCATTTGTCTATTTTGGCTTTTGTTGCCATTGCTTTTGGTGTATTAGTCACGAAGTACTTGCCTATGCCTATGTCCTGAATGGCAATGCCTAGGTTTCCTTGTAGGGCTTTTATAGTGTTAAGTCTTCTGTTTAAATCTTTAATCCATCTGGAGTTAATTTTAGTGTAAGGTGTCAGGAAGGGGTCCAGTTTCTGCTTTCTGCACATGGCTAGCCATTTTTCCCAACACCATTTATTAAATAGGCAATCCTTTCCCCATCCTTTCCCCATTGCTTGTTTTTGTCAGGTTTGTCAAAGATCAGATGGTTGCAGATGTGTGGAGTTACTTCCAAGGCCTGTGTTCTGTTCCATTGGTCTGTATCTCTGTTTGGTACCAGTAACATGCTGTTTTGATTACTGTAGCCTTGTAGTATAGTTTGAAGTCAGGTAGTGTGATGCCTCTAGCCCGTTCTTTTTACTTAGGATTGTCTTGGCTATGCAGGCTCTTTTTAGGTTCCATGTGAAGTTTGGGTATTTTTTTCCAGTTCTGTGAAGATCAATGGTAGCTTGATGGGGATAGCATTGAATCTGTAAATTAGTTTGGGCAATATGGCCATTTTCACAATATTGATTATTCCTAACCATGAGCATGGAATGTTTTTTCATCTGTTTGTGTCCTTTCTTATTTCCTTGAGCAGTGGTTTGTAGTTCTCCTTAAAGAGGTCCTTCACATTCTTTGTTAGTTGTATTCCTAGGTATTTTATTCTCTTCGTAGTAATTGTGAATGGGAATTTGCTCAGGATTTGGTTTTCTGTCTGTTATTGGCATATTGAAATGCTTGTGATTTTTGCACATTGATTTTGTATGCTGAGACCTTGCTGAAGTTGCTTATCATCTTAAGAAGATTTTCAGCTGAGACAATGGGGTCTTCTAAATATACAATCATGTCATCTGCAAATAGAGACAATTTGACTTCTTCTTTTCCTTATTGAATAACATTTATTTCTTTTTCTTGCCTGATTGCTCTGGCTAGAAATTCCAATACTATGTTGAATAGGAGTGGTGAGAGAGGGCACTCTTGTCTAGTGCCGGTTTTTAAAGGGAATGTTTCTAGTTTTTGCCCATTCAGTATCATATTGGCTGTGTGTTTGTCCTAAATAGCTCTTAGTATTTTGAGATACATTCCATCGATACCTAGCTTATTAAGACTTTTTAGTATAAAGGGCTGTTGAATTTTATTGAAGGCCTTCTCTGCATCTATTGAATTAATCACTGGTTTTTGTCTTTGGCTCTGTTAATGTGATGGATTATGTGGAAACTGAACAACCTGCTCCTGAATATCTACTGGATAAATAATGAAATGAAGGCAGAAATAACGATGTTCTTTGAAACCAAAGAGAATGAAGACACAGTGTACCAGTATCTCTGGGACACTTTTAAAGCAGCATCTATAGGGAAATTTATAGCACTAAATTCCCACATAAGAAGTGAGGAAAGATCTAAAATCAATACCCTATCATCATGATTAAAAGAACTAGAGGAGCAAGATCAATCAAATTCAGATGCTAGCAGAAGACAAGAAATAACTAAGATCAGAGCAGAACTAAAGGAGATAGAGACAAAAAACCCTTCAAAAAAAAATTAGTAAATCCAGTAGCTGGTGTTTTGAAAAGATCAACACAGTAGATACACCACTATCCAGACTAATTATAAAGAAAAGACAGAAGAATCAAATAGCTACAATAAAAAATAATAAAGGTGATATCACCACCGATTCCACAGAAATACAAACTACCATCAGAGACTACTACAAACAACTCTATACACATAAAACAGTAAATCTAGAATAAATGAATACATTCCTGGACACTTACACCCTCTGAAGACTAAACCAGGAAGAAGTTGAATCCCTAAATAGACCAATAAAAAGTCTGATTTTGAAGCAGCAATTAATAGCCTACCAAACAAAAAAAGTTCAGGTCCAGATGGGTTCACAGCCAAATTCTACCAGACGTACAGAGAAGCTGGTACCATTTCTTCTGAAACTATTCCAAACAATACAAAAAGAGGGAATCCTTCCTAACTCATTTAATGAGACCAGCATCATCCTGATACTAAAACCTGGCAGAGACACAGCTTAAAAAAGAAAATTTCAGGTCAACATGCATGATGAACATCAATAAAAATCTTCAATAAAATTCTGGCAAACCAAATCCAATAGCACATCAAAAAGCTTATCCAACATGATCAAGTAGGCTTCATCCCAGAGATGCAAGGATGGTTCAACATATGCAAATGTATGTGCTGCTTTTTAAGACATGATCATTGAAACAATGAGAAAAGGTGATATCAACCAGAGAACATGGAAACAAAATGTCCTGAGGCTGGGGTGTTATGGAAAATTGACAATAATGATATTGGCAGAGCACGAGAAGATTGGAAAAGGAATATAAATGGATCTACAAGAAAAGTAACCAAAGGATAAAGGTCCATGAGGTCTAAGATAATTGTGCTTCCCAAGAGCAAGGAGATGATGAGTTGGTAGTTTAAAAGCTGTTAAAAGTAGGAAAAATGACCTGGAAATAAATTAATGACATTGACTGTGCTTCACATTTAAGAATCAAATGAGGTAGATAATATTATTGGATTACTATTTGTCAGAAGATATTCACAGTTGACCTTGTTGTAGAACTGTCACAAGGTGAAATGTCAAGTAGCTGAAAAGCATAGGGAAGAATCATTAGCAAAGGACTCAGGAGAAATGGTGGCTTGCCTTTTTAAGAATTTGAGGTACAATATTTAAGAAGTCAATTAACCTTTTTCAAGTTCTGGACATAAACACTTTATTGTAAAATGAGTATGATCCCCAATTTTCTTAGTCAGCCAGGCCTGATATGACAAAGTATCATAGACTGGGTGGCTTTCACATAACAAAAATTAATTTCTCATATTTCGGAAGGCTGGAAATGCAAGGTGAAAGTGCACACAGATTTGGTCCTCATGGGGCCCTCTCTTGGGCTTCAGACTGGCAAATTCTCTTTGTGTCCTAACATCATGAAAAGGAAGCTAGACAGATCTCTGAGGTCTCTTCAATAAGAGAACTAATCCCATTTGTGAGGGCTCCATCTTCATTACCTAATCACCTCCCAAAGTTCCGCCCCTCCTAATACCGTCACATTATGGGTTAGGATTTCAACATATAAATTTTTGGGTGGCAAAAACATTCAGTTCCTTGCATCAATGTTTTAACAATTTGTATATTTCAATTATAAAAAAAGAATCTACATTAATAATACTATTATTATCAGATTTTTGTCAAAATGTATCATTATAAAAATGTCTAGGAGTGGAGAAAGCAGTTGCAGGAAGATGTTTTCCATTTTTGTACATTAGGAAACATAAACTACTTGATGCTTTAAGAAAAATAACAGTTTATATTGCTCTCTCCAACTTTTATGGTAAATGGCTTGTGCAGGAAAACGGACACCTCTGTTACTTGACATCTTCACTGGAAAATTAAAACAGTGAAAAAATTGTAACTTCAATCTTTAAAGGAAAAACACTATAGCACATTCTTGTAAATGAATTTTGTAAGTGATCAGAAACTAACATAGGAATTTAACATTTCATAAAATATTTTTACAGCAAGTACCTTGAATTTCAAAGGTAAATGAACCTAGATATATCGAAATATCTTCTGATATTAAAAATTAGAAAACATTTTTCATTATGTGTGGCTTTTATTGCTTCTTCCTCAAAGTAATGTTTATACACTGACATTTTGTACCTATGTTGCAGTAACTTTGGGATCAGGAGAGGAGATGAACATCACACCACATTCTAAATGAATGTCATAACTACAAATCATAGGGGCAGAGAGGATCAAAAGCACTCCTTAATTTGCAAATCAATTTTCATGCTCCAATAAATACACACCTTTTATAGAAACAATGGTGGCCTAAAAAGTGCTTTTCCCAGAACAGTTCTACACCAAAAACCTTTGAAATTGAACATGATGAAAAAGTCAGAATTATATTTTTAAAATTCCATTAGATTTAGGAAACATCTATTGCATAGATATCAGTTACCCAATATTGTTTCGGTCTCTTATTTTGGTCCATAACTGAGAGAAAGAATCAGATTTGAAGAAATTAAATATAAAATAATGGGATAAAAAACCTAATAGAGGCATATATGATTTGATATAAAATATAAATCAATTTACTTATGGAAAGTTGCTGAAAATTTTGCCAGAAATTGTATGATGTTTTACAGCATATAAAATAATTTCATCTGTATTATGTGCCTTTAAAGGCAACTTTCTTGGCTTGGCATTTGATAATAAAGATGTATTGCATTGCTTTGCAGTTTAAGGCTCAGAGTAATTTTAAGAGCTCTTGAAGAAAATTTTCCCCTCTTCCAGAAGACTCTTATGGACAGCTGTTGCTGCAATCAGCACTCCTGGCTCTGCAGAAATGAGGATATTGACATCACACTTGAGTCTCCCCAAGTGCATTAAGATATCTAATATTATACTCTCTGCAACTGACTATTAGCATCATCTCTGAGTGACTTAACTTTCAACATAATCCTATAGCATTGCCCGTATTTTCTATAATTGTTTTTTCTTATTATAAAGTATATTTCCAGACTCTTATGCAATGCTAGTTAAAAAATAATGTAAAACCGTATCATATTATAAATCATATCATAGCAAATCTAGAGATCCTTCTGCAGATATAGTCAAGAGAAATTAACTCATGATTTCAATTTTCAAGTAGTATATGAAAGTAAATTCGGCAATAGACTTACAATCACCTCTATATTTAATATATATAAATTCCTAAGTAAAGTGTGGGTAATACTGATAATAATCAGTTAGCTAAAATGTAAGTTTAAAATGCTTACTTGCCCTGATGGAATTATTATACAGTCTGAAAACTTATTTTGTCAATTTTCTAAGTTATTTTGTATTGTGTGGGCCCAGACTGAAAGGCTAATCATCATGGAACATTATACTCAGGATCTAATTAATTGGTTAACCAATTGACCTGTAGTCCCCAGGAATTTCTCATGCTTTATTCCAACACTCAGCCTTGAGGAATTTGTCAAAATTAGCATTTAAGAGTTTGAGCCAAGTATGAATTCAGTGACTTCTATTTCAGGTAGGAAGATTTCAGAGAGGTCTCAGTGGATGATCCTGTCTCTCCAGATTTCCAAGAGGCAGTTTCCCCTGACTTGAATTATCTGATTCATGGAATTATCTGATTCATGGAGTTCTGATTCATGGAAATTTGCAATGTTTAACTCTAGGATATAAACCTAGACTTGGTCACTCAATTACAAGTGACTCTTTCTCAACCCATTGTGAAATTAATGAGAACAGATATTAATATAGTACTTGTGACAGCAGCTAGGCAAACTGTCATGTTTAGAAGCAAGTCTTGAAAGCAATTCATGCAAATTGCAATGTAGCTTGTCATCTCTGGATCTTGCATGCTCTGAGAAGAGTCTGTAATACTGGTATTGACAGGTTGCAAAAAACAATAACAAAGAATGGTGCAACAAAAGATATTGGGAAATGTAACAAATTTCAGCAAATCAAGAAGAAAAAATATAGATGTTGACAAACAGGACTTGCTAAAAATGATTGCAGTCTTTCAAGAAACTAGGGAAATAGAGATAAGAGATAGCTTCTGAGGAGACAAAGAAATTAAAAACAAGGAGAAAGCAATGTTTATCACAGAGAAGAAATGACCAAAAAGAATTATGTTAGTGAAAAATGGGAAAGGGAATAATCTTTTATCTTTGCAATTAAAATAAATTACGAGGTTCAATTCTAAACAGGCTACATAAATTAAATCATTGTCTGTACTCTAAATAAGTCATGAACTTAATTATTTATAAAGATAGTTTATAAATGGATATTTCACTATAGTTCACTGTAATTTTCAGAGCATCTATTTTTTTTTTCTGTTTTTGTTCTGGAAAATTGGACAGTGAACACTGGCAAGCAGTATTTTCTAGAAAATGAAAGAAAATGTCCCTGAAGAATACGACATGGAACTTCTGTGAAGTGGAGGACTGAGTGATGTATTTTCTGGAATAAAAAACTTTCTGTTTTGTTTTGTTTTTCTTCTTACTCCCACCAGTAATATAAACTTACAGAAGTGTTAGGTAGTAATGGTGAGGATCTCTACTAAGTCCTAGAGTGTTCTGAGATCACGATATATAAACATGTTTTAATTCCCATCCACTATATTATATTTGAGAAAATCAGAAACAATGCCCTACTAGAATTCTTTCATTTGCCTTCCAAAGATCACAGCCTCTATGAGAATCTTCATGATTTTAAGCCATGTAACAAGTAGATGTACATGAATATCATTCTCTTTCCTTCCTAGGCATTAATAATATCTCATGGTAGCTATATTTACCAAATCCTCTTGGTTTCTTAATATAGTTTGCAGGTATATTAGATTTTCATTTATTTATCGCTTCACCTAATAAGTATTTATTGAGAAATTAATATTAGAGTTTCTTAGTATACGATGGTGAATAAACAGTCCCTATCTTTAAAAATAGGCAGGTCATGATCATGAAACCTTCCCCTGTTGCAAAAGCATTCTTCAGGCCTTCCATGCTGTGCACCACATGACTTTATTCCTCAGGTCATGTTTGAACTATTGGCAGCAGCTAACCTAGGAGCTTTTGATACATGGCATGGCCAGTGTATCAAAATGCCTGACTTGCTGTGTATAGTCGGAATTATGATCGGAACTTTCAGTGAGCTGGTGCCTTGGGGTTGTGACACTTCTTTACAAGTGTTTCTCCAGTGGTATAACTCTTCCTCTGCCCTTTATTTTCTTCCTTGGTTGCAGCATTCCAAGTCTATTTCTTTGAAGTTCTCATCCTATTTAATTTATTTTGTTTTGCTTTCTTTCTTGTTGTTGATGTTGTTTCATTTTTGCTTAAGTGAGACAGGATGGAATTAGTGAGAAGAAGGTCTCTCTAAAAAGTGGAATAAAGCTGTCAAAATTATGCCCCTGTGTTATCACAACAGCTCTGAAGTTATTTCACAATGAATTTTTTCTTCCTTTGTCCTTGCCAGATGGACAAGGGGATCTTTCTCAGATATTCATTGTACAAAACTAATAAATCACCTGAAGAAAAAGCCTACAAAAGTGCTGGGTTCCCTTTAAACTGCAATCCCCAGGAATTTCTTGCACTTTATTCCAACACTCTGCCTTAAGAAATTTGTGAAAATTACAATTTCAGAGTTTCAGCCAGTTAGAATCTCAGTGGCTTCTATTTCAGGTAGGAAGATTTTAGGAAGGTCTCTCTGGATGATACTGTCCCTCCAGATTTCCAAGAGGCAGTTTCTCCTAACTTGAATCATCTGACAGGTGTAAAATCAGTCATTTATTATCAGTTTGTCCAGGTTTTGCTTTTTGCAACATGAGCGAGAACCTGTCAGCTATTTATTTACACGTTAGAGCTGAAATTAAAAGTCCAAATATTATTAGTACTAATATAATAGTATTTTTAATTTAGCTATTGGTCAATGCTACATCATCCTATGTCATGCTTTATAGACTTGAAACAATGGACATAGCAAAATATAATTTAATCATAGTCACCATGTGCAGCACCATGGATATAAAAATGACTCACGGGGTATAAAATAGGTGTAGAAATAAAGTATCTTGATCTTACCTCTAATAGAAGTCATCTAGGTAAATAGCAGAAATCAAGTATAGATTCAAACAGCAAGAAAAAATCTGATAATTTTACAACTAAAATGTGTGGTGTGGGAGGTAAAATTTGAGAAATAATCAATTTGAAGTTCAGATAATCACAGACTTCTTTTTTCCTGAATGTCTTGCATAAGTGTGAACAGTGCCTGGAAAGTGTCATAAAAGAGAACAGACCAGCATATTTAAGGCAGCCTTCATTACAGAACACCTGCAAACCTCGTTCCTACTATTGAAAATATTTTAAAGGGCTGGAGTGCATTCAGTGAAAACGAAAAGTAGACTTGATTGATCTACCCACTGATAGCTGAAATCTGAATTCCCATCTTGTCAAAAGTAACTAGAGTCTTGATAAAAACTAAGAAAGTTTTCATCCTCCAGTTATAATAAAGTCATAGTTCTCAAAAGTTATCATATGTAAATCATGTGCCATTTGATAAAACAAAGTTTAACGTGTTGTCATATTTAAAATTTGGGGGGGAAGTGCTTGTCTTGGGCTTTTAACTTAGACAGTTTTTGCAAAATTAGTGTCACCTGGAAGAATTTTATTAACAATTTAATGATTGACTTTTCTTCAGATCATTCTACTGAGGGCAGGAATTTGAAGGTGAAAAAATGTCACTAATATTAAAAACAACTTTATCATTTTGAAAGGCAAGTTATTTCAAACCTGAGTCTCTCTGGAAAACTTTGATAAAGTCATTTTGATTCTGGAACATGTTGTTCCTTGCTAGGTTTTACCAGAGATCATCAGCTCTATAATACAGAAATTGCATTGAGCAATTGGGATTTTGTAAGAAATTACCTTCTTAAATATCATACTTTATTGTAATATCATAACATGCTTACTATGTTCTATATTTGGTTTCAGATGTATTAATACTGAATATACCCTCAATACACCATCACTACGAATTAGACTCAGTTAACCACAGCAACTAGGAAGAGTAACATCAATTTAAATTTTCCTAGAATAGTGTGGCAATTATATGTTGACATTCAAAATCCAGTAATAGAAATTGATTGCAAAACTCATCTACAGTTTAGAATATGGGACAATTAAACTAATTTTATCTCTAAATAAACTCAAAGTTGCATTTTAATATCAAAACTCATCAGTTCCCTTTCTGCTGTAGTGTCATTAGCCTTTACAGCTTATGCCCATAGCATGAAGAAATTGAAACCCTGAACAGACCAAAAATGAGTTCCAAAACTGAATCAGTAAAAGCAACCCACCAACCAAAAAAAGCTCCACACCAGATTATTTCAAAGCCACATTCTGCCAGATTTACAGAGAAGAGCTGCTAACAATTCTACTGAAACCATTTCAAAAAATCAAGGAGAAGGAACTCCTCCCTAATTCATCCTAAGAGTCTGGATCACCCTGATACTAAAACCTGGCAAATACACAACCAAAAAAGCAAACTACAGGCCAATATCTCTGATAAACATAGAGACAAAAATTCTCAACAAACCACTAGCAAATCATATCCAGCAGCACATCAAAAAGTCAATACACCATAATTAAGTAGGCTTTATTCATGGGATACAAAGATGGTTCAACATATGCAAATCAATAAATGTAATTCAACACATAAAATCAAAAGCAAAAATCATATGATAATCTCAATAGATGAAGAAAAAGCTTTTGATAAAATCCAGCATCCCTTTATGATACAAACTCTGAACAGACTAGGCATCGAAGAAACATACGTAAAAATAAAAATAGCCATGCAAGCCGGGCGCGGTGGCTCATGCATGTAATTCCAGCACTTTGGAAGGCCGAGGCGGGTGGATCACGAGGTCAAGAGTGAAACCCCATCTCTACTAAAAATGCAAAAAATTAGCTGGCCATGGTGGCGCACACCTGTAGTCCCAGCTACTCGGGAGGCTGAGGCAGGAGAATCGCTTGAACCCGGGAGGCGGAGGTTGCAGTGAGCCAAGATTGCGCCACTGCACTCCAGCCTGGTGCCTGGTGACGAAACGAGACTCTATCAAAAAAAAAAAAAATACGCATCCATGACACATGCACAGCCAACATCATACTGAATTGACAAAAGCTTAAACCATTTTCTTTGAGAACAGCAACAAATGTCCACTCCCAACACTCCTATTCAACATATTACTAAAATTTCTAGCCAGAGCAATCAGGCAAAAGAAAAAAATGAAAGGTGTCCAAATAGAAGTTAAACTATCTCTCTTCACTGACAACATGAATCTATACCTAGAAAATTCTAAACACTCTGCTAAAAGGCTCCTAGAATTGAAAAAAACTTTAGCAAAGTTTCAGAATAGAAAATCAGTGTATAAAAACTAGTAGCATTTCTATACTCTAATAGCATTCAAGTTGAAAGCCAAATCCAGAACATCATCCCATTTATAATAGCAACACACGCACACACACAGACACACACAAATACCTAGGAATAAATCTAACCAAGAAAGTTAAAGAGCTCTGCAAGAACTACAAAACACTTCAGAAAAAAATTTTAGACGATATAAATAAACAGAAAAACATTCCATGCTGATGGACTGGAAGAATCAATATCATTAAAATGGTCATGCTGCAAAACGATCCACAGATTCAACACTATTCTTATTAAAATACCAACGTCATTTTTCACAGAATTAGAAAAAAAGTATTTTATGATTCATGTGGAACCAAAAAAGAGCCTGAATCACCAAAGTAATCTTAAATAAAGAGAGCAAACCAGAGGCCTCAAATTACCTGACTTCAAAGCATACAATAAGGCTACGGTACTCAAAATAGCATGATACTGGCACAAAACAGATACATAGACTAATAGAACAGAAATAAAGCCACACACACACACACACAGCTGTCTGATTTTTGTCAAAGTCAATAAAAATAAGCAGTAGGGAAAGCACTCCCTCTTCAATAAACAGTGCTGTGATAGCTGGCTAGCCATATGCAGAATCATCAAGCTAGACTCCTCCCTTTTCCCATGTACAGAAGTTAACTCAAAGTAGATTAAAGATTTAAATATGACACCTCAAGCTCTAAGAATCCTGAAAGAAAACCTAGAAAACACTATTCTGGACATCGACCTTGTGAATATATATGACTAAGTCCTCAAAAGCAATTGCAATGGTAACAAAATCGACAACTAGGACCTAGTAAACTAAAGAGCTTCTGCGCAACAACAACAACAACAAAAACTAAAGAGAAAGTAAAAAGACAATCTGAAGGATATAAAAAAGTATTTGCAAACTATGCATCTGACAAAGGTCTCATATCCAGAATCTAAAAAGAACTTAAATAATTCAACAAGTAAAAAACACATAACTTCATTAAAAACTGGGCAACACATGAATAGAATCTTCTCAAAAGAAGACACGCAGGTGGCCAATGAACATAAGAAAAAAAAATGCTCAACATCACTAATCATCAGAAAAATGCAAGTCAAAACCTCAAAAGGATACCATCTCACACCAGTTAGAATGGCTATCATTTAAGTCAAAAAACAGAAAAGCTGCAGGCTTTAGAAAAAAGGAAATGCTTACACTGTAGTTAGGAATAGAAATTATTTCACCCACAGTGGAAAGCAGTTTGGATAATTCTCAAAGAACTTAAAACAGAACTACCATTCAACTCAGCTATCCCATTATTGGGTATTCATCCAAAAGAAAATAAATTATTCTATCAAAAAGATCCATGTACTCTTCACGGTAGCAAAGGCGTGGATTCAACCTAGGTGTCCATCAATGGTAGATTAGATAAAGAAAATGTGGTACATATACACGATGAAATACTACATGGCCATAAAAAAACCCAAAATCTTGTCCTTTTCATCAATATAGATGAAACTGGAGGCCATTATCCTAAGCGAATTAATGTGGGAACAGAAAAACAATACCACAAGTTCTCACTTACAAGTGGGAGCTAAACATTTGGTACTCATGGAAAGGAAGATGATAGCAATAGATACTGGAGAGTACCAGAAAGGGTAAAGGGGGAAACTGCCTATTGGATACTATACTCACTACCTGGGTGGTGGCATCAAGCATACCTCAAACGTCACTATCATACAGTATATTCACATAACAAACTGGCACATGTACCCCCAGATCTAAAATAAAAGTTGAGATTACTTTTAAAAATAGAATTGTGAGTTGTTCTTTCATACATATTCTACAAATAGAATATCCAGTTCTATATTTTAAAAATCAAAATAATTTTAACCAAAACACTCCAACTAAGAAATCTCTAGTCCAGGGTGGTTTTACTGGAAAGGAAAATCAAACATTCAAGGGAGAGATGACACCATTACTGTATTTATACATATATATGTCTGTTTGTTTAGAGAAAAATTATTTACCAAATTGTTTTATGAAGGTAGTTCATGGCTAATCCAAAATCTAATAAGACATTACACAAAAAGAAAAAAGAAGAAAGGGAGGAAGAGAGGGGAAGAAAGCAAGGAAGGAAGGGAGGGAGGGAGGGAGGAAGAGAGGGAGGGAAGGAAAGGAGGGAAGGAGGGAGGGAAGGAGAAAAGGGAAGGGAGAGAAGGGAAGGGAGTAAAGAAGGAAGGCAATATAAAAGGGAAAAAAAGACGAAGAAAAAAAGAAAAAAGTAAAGAAAAAGATAAAAATATACACGGCATTCATAATACCCCACATTTCTCTGTGGCTATGTTTATTTTCTTCATTGTATTTTTTTTTCTCTGTTGTTCAGCTTGCATAACTCTATCAATCTATTCTCAAACTTGCTTATTCTTTCATCAGCTACTTTAAGCCTGCTTCCAAGCCCTTCTCATGAATATGGTATTGGTTGTAGTACTTCTTAAACTACTATAATACTTGTGGGTTTGTTTTATAATTTCTATTTGTATTGACATTAGCTCCTTAATGCAATATTGTCATCATCCCTTCCTTTCCTTCTTTGACCATACCGCCTTCAGTTCAGTGAATATATTTTATAACGGCTATTTTGAAGTCGTTTTCTTTCAAATCTAGCATCTGGTTGCTCTCACAGGCAGCTGTGTGGCCTGCATTATTATTTTTATTTTTCAGTGTAGAGCCCGTACTTTCCTGTTTCTTCGGATGCCTTGAAATTGTTTGTTGGAAACCTGACATTTCAGGTATACTTTCTAGCAACTCTGGTTACTGATACTCTCTTCCAGGACTTGTTTTGTTGTTTGCTTGGTTTTTTTCTTTTTTTAGACAGTCTCCCTCAGTCGCCCAGGCTGGAGTTCAGTGGCACGATCCCGGCTCACTACTACTTCCGTTTTCCGGTTTCAAGCAATTCTCCTGCCTCAGCCTCCTGAGTAGCTGGGACTACAGGTGCGCACCACCATGCCTGGCTAAATTTTGTACTTTTAGTAGAGGCGGGGTTTCACTATGTTGGCCAGGATGGTCTCAATCTCTTGACCTAGTGATCCGGCCGCCTCGGCCTCCCAAAGTACTGAGATTACAGGCGTGAGCCACCATGCCCGGCCCTGTTTATTTTTTAATGAATGGACAGGCCGTATCGTTTCTGTGAAGTATATCCCACCGCTACAGTGTTAAACCTGTAATGTTAATATACAGGAAGACATCTCTTTGGAGGTAGTCCCGACGCTCTGGGAAGACAGTAGCGCAGATATCTTAGTCTCTTTTCCTGACTAGACAGGGCTGCTAAACTCCACTAATTGCTTCCTCCTTGTTCTAATAGTTTCACCAGTGAACTGGGGGATAAATTGCTGTACAATCTAACCCAATTCAATTTAGGCTACTTTGAAGAAACAATTTCTGATGTCTGTTTGATATTTGTTCTGACTCCACAAGGGTTTCCTTTAGCTGTCCTATTTGCTATCCCCTTACCTTTCTTACTGAATTTTCACAGATTTTCTTGAGCAAGTGTTTTGTCATTGCTGTTTGCCCTTAGGGTCCAGAGCCTTAGGATTCACTGGAGAGTGAGTCAGTGAAGTTCCTTATGCTGTCATGACAGTAGTTTATCCTCAAGAATGCCAGATAATTTAATGTTCAAAATCAGTCAATACATTTAAAATATTTAAAAAATCATACAGAAAAATATAATCCAACACCCACTCATAATTTTTAAATGCTGAGTATACTACCAGTAATAAGAAATATACTCCACTGATAAAGAACATTAGAAAAATTCAATACCTGACATAATGTACAATGATAAAAAACCAAAGTTGTTTTCCTGTAATATCTAGAAAACTATGCTAGCTTTCACACTTTCCACTCAGAATTTTCCTGGTTTTTCTAGCTATTATAATCAAGAAAGAAATTAAAATAAAACCTATAATATCCATAAATTGTGACATAAAACTTTATGTTAACATATCTTTACATAGAAAATCCCAGAAATCTAGAAATTAGCTCAAAAGGTAATAAGTTTAGCAAGAATATAGAATTGATTAATGAAAAACAATTGTTCTTATATACCAGCAGCAATTTAAAAATTAAAAATTACCACTTACAGGATTGCTCTAAAAAATACAGTAACATATCTAAGACATCTGCACTGAAATTTATAAATCAATACAAGGATAAATTAAACAAAATATAAATAAACAAAGAAATAACAATATTTAGATATCAGAAGAATCGATTTTTTTTAACTTTATGTTCAAGGATACATGAGCAAAATTTGTTTTATAAGTAAACTTGTGTCATGGGGGTTTGTTCTACAGATTATTTCATCACCCAGATATTGAGCCGAGTAGCAACTGGTTGTTTTTGCTGATCCTATCCGTCCTCCCACCCTCCACCCTCTCAAAGGCCCCAGTGTGTGTTTTTCCCCTTTAAATGTCCATGTGTTCTCATCATTTAGCTCCCACTTATGAGTGAGAACATGCAGTCTATGGTTTCCTGTTCCTGTGTTAGTTTGCCAAGGATGATGAGCCCCCAGCCTCATCCATTTTCCTGCAAAGGACGTGATATTTATGGATTTTGTGGCTGCATAGGATTTCATGGTGTATCTGTATATTTTCTTTATCCAGTACAACACCACTGATGGACATTTAGGTCTATTCCATGTCTTTGCTATTGTGAATAGTGCTGCAATGAACATACGTGTGCATGTGTCTTTATGATAGAACAATATATATTCCATTGGGTATATATCCATTAATAGGATCACTAGATTAAATAAGAGTTCCGTTTTTAGGTCTTTGAGGAATCACCACACTGCTTTTCACAGTGGTCAAACTAATTTACACTTCTACCAACAGTGTATAGGCACTCTCATTTCTCTGCAACATCGCCAGGCCAGCATCTGTCATTTTTTAAATTGTTAGAATTAATAGTTCTAAGCTGGGAAGACTTGGTGTCTGTGGAGGGCTGCTTTCTGGTGCATATATAGTTCTTTCTCGCTGTATTCTCACATGGTAGAAGGGAAGAATGAGCTCCCTTCAACTTCTGCTATAAGGGTACTAATCCCATTCATGAGCCTCATGACCTAATTACTTGCCAAAGACCCACCTATTAATACCATCACCTTGGGGGTTAGGATTTCATCATATGAATTTGGAGGAGACACAAACATTCAGACCCTAGCAATATGTTAATAAAACTATGAGTATATGATTATTTCTTGATATCTGTATTTACAATATTCAGATTACTTATCAATGTCTTGATGTCAACATCATGTTACTGATGAGAAAAATGATGGCTGAAAGAGCTCATTTTCATAATATTCCATAAGTAGAAATTAATTGAGTTATGATTTAAACTCACAGGTTTTCAACCCATGAGCAATCTATTTACTACACCTCCTGGTTGGTACATTCTGCCATGTTTCTCTACAGTGACAATCACACCTTATAATACTACTCCTAAATAGATTAAAACCTTGGCAAGAGATTCTTACTTGCTTAGCTAAAGTGATGCTTCTTTTGGTTGCTGCCAGAGTGAGGAAGCCCTCTATGTACAGATTTTTTTTTCATAAATTATGGACATCTGTACTGGTAGTCTGAACTTCCAGATGTTAGAAATACTCTACTAAGGAGACAAGATATAAAGTTTTGCCTTGCAGTGTTAAACATTTAAGAAAAAAAAATATATGTAGAAATCCAGTGTCCTCAGATTAATACTTTGACATTTTTTTCCCCAACACCTGTGAAGAGAAGCACAGCAATAAAGCCTACTAAGAATTTATAATCTGGCAGGTATGACTTTCATAGACAACAAAGCAATTTGGATGTGATATTTTTATTCTAATTCAGGAAATAAGAAAGTGAATGTATATTTGTAAAGTTTTTACATAACACTGCCTTTATAATAGAGTACAAACACTGACATAAAAACGCCTAAAAATATTTGGGAAGTTAAATCAAGGTATGACCTCAAATATGCACAGGAATAAATGTAAAGCCTGTTTTCAAATACATATATATTTCATTCATGTTTATACTCTTAATAATTTGACTCTCAGATAAAAGCAATACATAACAGCTATTAAATTATGGGTTCTATAACTATTAGCATTATAAAACTAAATATTTACATTCATGTATTCTATAGATACATAGTCATGCTTGGTAGTCTAATTTTAACTTAATAATATAAATGTTACCAAATATCTTTTCTTCTAAAATTATTGAAGATACAAATAAGTGAAGCTTGTATTAGCTTTAGTTCTAGACTTGAGCCAGAGTAAATAACACATTAAAAGCCTCTGTCATAAGCATGAGGTCTTGAAAAATGCATGCTGATTATAATAGTTGCAGTCTTTAGCAATTATTACCTTGACATTTGAGATCTGACAAATGATTATAAAGTACCAACAATCATTTTTTGCAACCTTATGAAACTAGTGCAAAGGAAATATTTTCATATTTTCTTCCAAATGTTTATTTGCTGCTGCCTTGATCAGAGTCAATCATTAACCTTTATTCAAAATGTTTTATGGATTCACTTCATTTATAATTACTTGCCAGGAATGGTGGAAGAATATTATCAACTTAATCATTGTGCATATATTCTCTGTGCTGATTATCTTTTTATAAACCACTGTTTTTACCCCAATATTATTTATTCTTCTCTGTGTCATTCATTTTTTTCAAGCTTTTTAAAATTTCTGTGGCCAACATAAAATTAGTAGCATCTATGTCTTTCAGTAAAGGAATAAGCACAGTGAAATAATTTGATTTAGGTCACATTTGGTGATGTTCTGCATTACAATAAAATAATCCTTGTTCTACTGAAGTATTTGTCAAGTGCTATATTTAATTATGACACACAAGGCATGCTGCAGAATATAATGAGCTAAAAATTGTTGCCATGCTGAAGGAAAGTGTAGAACATTGAAGTCCAGACAATCAATGGGCAGAATTTTGGCAAAATACAATTTCCTATTGGGAATTATTTTCAAAGCCTAAGAACATGCATTTAGGAAAGTATGAATACATTAGCATAAACTTCCTTCAATTGATCAAGAGCTAAATCCAGCCTCCATACAGACTAGAGGCTGGGAAGACACAGAAAAGATATTAGGGCACCATCCATTATCAGAGAAATAGAATGAGAACACGACAACTTGAGTGGAGATTTCAACAAAGCCCATTGTCAGATAAACTGGCATGACATGGGAAGGACATGTAAGAGGGCAGTTGCTTCTCTCAAGAGGTAGGAGCTGATACTGGAGCAGTAATTATCTAACAGCTCAAATGGCACATCAAAGGTAGGTTTTTGAAAAATAACCGAATATAGTTTCCTACGTAAAAAATGAGTTTCTACCTTACTACTGCAATTTTTTATAGAAGGATTTCACCTAAATGAGCATAGTCTACAAGTAACCAGAGCAAAAGTAATATTTAATACAGAAGAGGATGTTTGCTGTTGAGATGAAAACAACTGGGACAACAAGATGGAACCTGGGGATTGCATCATCAGATAATTCTGGCATGATGTGCTTCTCCACAAACTTTCCTCTTTTATGTCTTCATTTATTTCATTTTTTAAAAAAGAAAGTATACATTATTTAAAATTTTAAATTATCTTTGTAAACTATCAGTATTCAATTAAAACACTATGGTGAAATATTATTTTATTGATTTGAGGGCTTTCTTCTGTTTGTTTATATGTTGGAGTATATCAACTGGAAGGTCAAGTGATCTCAAAAAATGTCCCTAAAATGGGTTCATTGTATGTACAACAGTTCGGAACCTCAAGCAAGGTAAAAAAAAAAAAAAAAAAGACCCATTTCTTTAAGACAATTCATTCACTGTGACTAGTTACACTCCTGGTTTCAGAATAAGGTGAATCCATTAAGACCACTGAAAAGCTAATATTGTTTCCAACTCTCAACATAAGCCAGCTTAACTGGGAGACATGTCTCTCCCTTTGTGAGAAGTTATACTCAGCTGGTGCATCCCCAAAACAACAAGACTCATGCAGCAGAGCAAGCCTTAAAAAATCAGCATCAACTCTGTGGTGCTGCTGGCTTAAACTCCACCTGTTGCTCATGTTTTTATTATACCTCTTCCCTAATGCACATTCTAAGTTTGATTTTGATTCCTGTTTCTTATCTTTTTAGCATTGGCAATTGGCCCAGCCTTCTTCTGTGTATTAATAAATCATTGCCTCCTTTCCAACTCTACTCCCTCTGCTAGTATAAATTCCTCCTATTCTGGAAATAACTTAGTGGGAGCCATTTGCACCATATGTGGAACTTAGCTATTTGATTGTGGGTTACTTCCCCTTTGAGCATTTCTAATTTAACTCTTCTGTGCAATTATAGAATAAGACGATATACTCTCTCTCAAAGTAAATTGAGTACAATTATTTAAGCAGGTGACTTTTTGAGATACGAAGTTCTTACTGGTGTACAGAAAATGGTTGAATTTTGCTAATGGAAAAAGTAGTAATGTGCTGTTGTTTGATATCATTGTTACTTTAAAGAATGTGAGAGTGCTAACTAGTTCAAAGAGCACCCATTTTGGCTTAGAAGCCAGTCCAAATTAATTAAAACTACAAACCATCTTTAAAAATTATACCAATTGTGCCAAGATTTATTTACCAAATTGTATTGATTTAGACGTAAAATGTTTGGTTCTACTAATATCAGATTATTGAAGATTTATAAGGCAATTTTAATCAGGTTGATTGAAACAATTCACCAAGTCACTATTACTATGTACCATTTAGCACACAGCAATTATTTTGGGGGTTGACACTGAATAAAAACACCCCAAATAAATAATACTTCTGACCTCATCTAAAGAAATCAGAGATTCCTAATATTTGTGTTGTAGAATTTGTGATATGTAGACATTATTTCAAATGTGATAAGATTAAAATCATCATGTCCAAACTAAATGTGGCCTTGTCATCTTCTATCTTACAATGCATTTTAAAATGGAGAAATGCCCTCTTTTTCTGAAACTGCTAACTTTGTGTTATTACATCCTTTAATAATTTATCCCCAAATATAACAAACTGACAAAAAGCACTGAGCCACAAGAGGCAGCTTGTCAGTCCTCATCGCTTAATGAAAAAAAGAGCAAAAAGACAGAATACATCAGAGACCACACAACTCTAGTTGTTGTCAGGCCTCCAAGTCCAAGCCGGGCCATTTTAGCCTTGGTGACCCGCACGTACACCTCTGGATAGTCCTCAGGAGCCAGGAAGTCTGAAGTAACCACAAGTAACCAGGTGGCCACAGAAAGAAGTGAAACAACTTGTTCCTGCCTCAACAAATTGCGCTCCCACAGCAACCTGCAACCATTGTTTCTGCTCAGCCTTGCAAAAATCCACCCCCCAACAGACACTGGGTTTCTCAACACCCCCACCCCCTGTAACTATGTATTTTACTGCACCCTCCTGTCTGCTTGCAACCAGTATCCCCCACCCTTATGATCATGCCTGTTTGCAGTAAATGACCCCTACCCTTGTGATCATACATCCCATGATGCCCTTCTCCTTCCCAACATAGATTACCACCTTTAGCTGACCATTTGCCCCAACCTATATAAGCAATCCTCTTTTCTACCCCATTTGTCTAACTTCTTTCTCAGATTTGTACCGCTTGCACCCAAGCACAAAATAAACGGCCTTGTCGCTCACACAAAGCCTGCCTGGTAGTCTCTTTATGCGAGCTATACAGTTATCAATTATTATAAGGCTGTATTTTAAAATATTTCCCAGAATCATCTAAATTCACTTACATACTGTAAGTGAAGAAGAGAAACACTCTTCCATATTTACTCATTTATTTTATCAACTTGTCATTTTGATGTCTGGGAGGAAGAGGGAAGAGCAAATATAAAATCCTGATTTCTTCCCTAAGTCTTCAGTAGAAAAAAAGATATTATCATAATGGAAGAAAAGTTTTTTTCTTTAACTTTAAAAAATTTTTTTACCTATATACTATGTTTCCATATTCTTCTGCCTTGTGAATCTTTAATTCTCATTAGTAATTGTAGACAGACTCCAGAGAGCTCCGATAACACTTGTATTAAGAGGATGGCAATTAATTACTCTTAAATAACAATAGCCTTTCTAATTTTTAAATACAAGTAACCAAATTTTAATACTTTATTTCAAATTAGAGGGCAAGCGAATATTTATTTCTCTGCAGTCACCACTCTTTCCACTCATTACTGCTTTAATAGCTATACTCTTCAGGCATAGCACTGAAAAAGATTTTGATGATTTAGGTAAAAATCATAGACATGTATAGAGGTGATATATGAGATTATTAAAAAATGTAGCGTTTTCACCATAATTACCATATACATTATTTTATATAATAACTAATTTTTTCTTTTTTATAATGGAATATATACTACAGTTTACATACACATTTTTAGAAATACACAGAGAAAATATTATACAGCATATGCAGCAGCAAACAAAGGTGCTTTCATTTATATCAAAGTAGAGATAGATTGTTTCGGTTTTTTGTTTGTTTGAAGTTCAGTGCTACAAGTGCAAGTTGTTACATAGATAAATTTGTGTCATGGAGTTTTGTTGTATAGATTATTTCATCACCCAGGTATTAAGCCTAGTAGCCTTTAGTTATTTGAATTTTCCATCAATCAATTCATATTGACCTAACCTTATATCCTAATAGATAATAAAAATTGATGGTAACCAGTGCCTTACAGTTCATTTTCATGATGGAAGAAGATTATAAACCAAAGTGAACAAATGATAGCTCAATTTCCCAAAAGACCAGTTTTTACACAGAATAAGATGTCTTCCAATGGTATATCAGAAAAGCTATTTAGTATCTTAACAAAATGTCCAGTAACATCTATAAAGTCAATAAATGTCCAGTAAAGTGTGTATACAAACACACACACATACACACACATACATATATATAATTATATATCATATATCTTATATTTTTGGTTTCTATTGCACAGGTTACTTTAAATAGATATTTTCTCAAAAGTGTAATATTAATACTAATTCATTTAATTAATACTAATTCATAATACTATTACTAAGTGTAATATTAATACTATTTATTCCAGGCTGGATATTGATTACTCCAAAATAATTTTTAGTGATATAAACAATAATGCTATGCTTGTTATATATATTTATAAATACATATCTATATTTTTATTAAATATCTCTCTATATATTTTGTATTATATATATGTGTTTATATATGCTTTTATGTTTGCAAGCTGCATCTGAAATTATTTTTTATCCTTGACTTTCTTTGTAATTAGAAATCTCACATATATAATCCAACGAATCCTTAAATTTAATCTACTTTGAAATTAAAGAGTTGCTTACATCAACAGATTAATCTCATCTAAATTTCCCAGGGACTATGACTGGCATCTCTACTAGTTCATCATAAAGGCTACACTGTGAAATCATCTTCAATTCCCTCTTATTTTCATTTTATAAAATCCTTCATCAACTTATCCAAAATATTTTTTCCTTAAAATGCTTTTCAGTTTCACCCTTTCCTTTTATCTTTACTATCAAAAAATATTCCAGGGAAATATCAGTTGGGATCAAAGCAAACTTGAGCGTTGCAGAGACCATAGACTTTAAGGAAAGAGGAGTGTGAATTCTGAGTGACTTTTGGAGTACTGTGAACACACATAATTATAGAAGGTGAGATTTAAGAAGAATGTGAATGGAGAAAAGGAAAAGACAAAATGCACTTTTTCTCATTCTGTTAGAAACAACACTGGTAGCTATAAACATTCATTTAGAAAATAAAACCCGGAGAAAAAAATAACCTTAACATTTTGAACTGAAGTGCTATGCTTCATCAGTGACATCAACAATACCATTGTTGGTGTTAATGCATTTTTACACCATTTTTTAAAATCAAGAATGCATGATCTGTTGCTGACATTAGCCAACTCCAGGCAACAAAATAGACAAAATGTCAATAGTATCCACAATAACTCACATAATCACTACATTCCTTTATATGCCACAGAGTTGGTCTGATTCAGGAAAAGTATGAATGGAAAATTTAATGAAGAGTCTGAAGAGTGAGAAGTCATATTTTCCACAAATAGGTTGCAGTTTAAGACATTCCAAAGTTTTAATATTAGTAAATGCACTTGGTAGTTTCAAAATGTTTCTAAAGCTCTTATAAAGCAGTAAGGTCAAGAGCATTATTTGATTAATAAGTCTTCATTGAGGACAGCAAAATGATGTTTTTAAAGGCATCTTTTTTTTCTGTAAATGAGATACATAACTTCTACTCACTGATGAAATGATGAAATGGTAAAAATGCATCCATCCTTGAAAAAGGACTCCACATTTAAAAAGTCCTTCTAGTAAAGGATCATACAAGTTGAAAGTTTTTTAGGAATGACTAAGTGAAATGCAATATTTTTTATTGGGTTTATACTTAATTTTGTTGTAAAAATATCTTACCACACTTGTAATGTTTAATAAGAAAGCAGTATTACACTTCTTATAATCAGAAAGATGACCTCCTGAAATTATTAGAAATATCATGGTCAGAAAAATATAAGAATAAACCTGGTATCATGAAAGAACATTTCTGACTTTTATAAAAAACATCAGGATTTGTTCCCTCTCCTTCATTAATAACTTTTCACCTTGGGCAATTTATCCAATCAATCTATACAAATTTACATTATTTTATATAAGTAATAACAAGAATAAAACCTTCATCATTACCTTACTTGAGAAAAAAGAGAGATAGTGTGTCAGGAAAAATCTAGGCAAACTGCAATAAGCTTAAGCAAAATTTGGTTATACAAGCATATCTCATTTTATTGTCATTTGCTTTATTGTGTTACAAATATTGAATTTTCTAAAATTGAAGATTTTGACAACACTACATCCAGCAAGTCTATCAGTATCATTTTTCCAATAGCATGTGCTCACTTTGAGTCCCTGAGTCACATTATTGCAATATTTCAAACTTTTTCATTATTTGTTACACTGATCTGTGATCAGTGATCTTTGTCATTACTATTATAATTGTTCTGGGTTACAAAACCATTATAATTATATGGGCCACAAACTGTACCCATAGAAGATGGTGAACTGAATCAGTAACTGTTGTGTTCCTCTATCTCTCTCCCTCTTCTTGGGGTCTCCTATTTTCTAAAACACAGTAATATTAATAGCCAGTTAATAACCCTACTATGGTCTCTAAGTGTTCAAGTGAAAGAAAGACTCATAAGACTCTTACTTTAAATCTAAAGCTAGAAATGGTTATACTTGGTGAAAAAAGCATGCCCCAAGGAGAGACAGGCTGGAAGCTAGCCTTCTTCCACCAAACATTCAAGTTGTGAATGCAAAGAAAACATTATTGAAGCAATTTAAAACTGTTACTCTAATGAACACAGGAATGATAAAGAAAGTGAAACAGTTTTATTTCTGATATGGATAAAGTTAGTGGTCATGATAAAAGATCAAACTAGCCACAACATTCCCTTAAAACAAAGCCTAATCCAGTGCCCTAACTCTCTTCAGTTCTGTGAAGACTGATAAGAGGTGAGGAAGCAGCAGAAGAAAACTTTGAAGATAGCAGAGGCTGGATTGTGAGGTTTAAGAAAAGAAGTCATCTCCAAAAAATAAAAGTGTAAGGTGAAGCAGCAAGTGGTAATGTAGAAGCTGCAGCATGTTACCCAGAAGATCCAGTGAAGACAACTGACAAAAGTGGCTAAACAACAGATTTTCAATGTGAGTGAAAGCTTTACATTGGAAGCAGATGACACTTGGGACATTCATAGCTAAGAGATAAGTCATCCCTGGCATCAAAGCCTCAGAAAGGCTAAATCTTGTTAGGAGCTATTTTAGAAAGTGACTTTAAGTTGAAGCCAATGCTCATTTACCATTCTAAAAATCCTAAGGCCCTTAAGAATTATGCTAACTGAATATTTTAAGCCTACTATTGAGACCTACTGCTTAGAAAAAAAAATTCTTTCAAAATATTACTGCTCATTGAAAAGACACCTGAACACACAACAGCTCTGATGAACAGGTACAAGGAAACTGATGTTGTTTTTATGCCTACTAACACAACTTCAATTCTGTAGCCCGTGGGCAAGAAGTAATTTGACTTTCAAGTCAAAAATGTAAAAAATACATTTCTTATGGCTATGACTAACATTTCTTAAGGGTATAACTACCCAATCCTTGGGCAGATATAAACAAATAAACTAGAAACTTTCTGGAAAGTATTCACCATCCTAGATGACAGTCAGAACATTTGCAGCTGGGAATGGTGGCTCAGACCTGTAATACTAGCACTTTAGATGGCCAGCACAGGTGGATCACCAGAGATCAGGAGTTTGAGACCAGCCTGGCCAACATGGTGAAATCCCATCTCTACTAAAAATAAAAAATTAGCCGGTTGTAGTAGCACATGCCTGTAGTCCCAGCTACTTGGGGGCTGAGGCAGTAGAATCACTTGAACCCAGGAGGTAGAGGTTGCAGTGAGCCAAGATCATGCCATTGCACGCCACCCCTCAAAAAAAAAATTGCGATTTAAGGAAGGAGGTCAAAATAACAACATTAACAAGAGTCTGGAAGAAGTTGATTTCATCATTCATAGGTAAAATTAAGGGCTTCACAACTTTCATGGAGCAAATATCTACATATATGGTAGAAACAGCAAGATAATTAGAAGTGGAACCTGAAGATGGACCAGAATTGTTCCAGTCTCATGATAAGGAATTTCTTCTTATTTATGAGAAAATAAAGTGTTTTATTGAGATGAAATCTACTTCTGGTAAAGATGCCAGGAACACTATTGAAATTATAACAAATAATTTAAAACATTACACAAGCTTAGCTGATAAAGCAGTGGCAGAGTTTGAGAGAATTGACTTCAATTTTGAAACAAGTTCTACTGTGGGTAAAACGCCATCAAACAGCATTGCATGCCACAGAGGAATATTCCATAAAAGGAAAAGTCAATCAATGTGGCAAATCTTAGTGTTGTCTTATTTTAAGAAATTGCCACAGTCACCCTAACCTTTGGCCACTATTGCCTAATCACTAAGCAGCCACCAACATTAAGGCAAGACTCTATTAGCAAAAAAATTATGACTTACTGAAGGTTCAGATGACAATTAGCATTTTGGATCAATAAAATATTTTAAATTAAGGTATATACATTGTTTTTGCAGCATGATTGCACACTTAATAACTACAGTGGAGTATAAACATAACTTTTATATGTATTGGATTTATATAATTATTACAATGTTATTTTTCAATAATTATTGCAATATTCACTTTACAATAAATTTACAACTTTGTTGCAATATTCACTTTATTGCAGTGGTCTGAAACTGAACCCACAATATCCCTGAGGTATGCCTATATTAGGTTTGTATCTAACACTAATTTACTATGTTGGTATGTGACAGTAAATCATTAAATATATTTTTTATTGTGAAATGTAGTATGCAAGCAAAAGTCCATGAGATTAAATAGATGTGTATTTCAAAGGATGATAGTAATTCAAAGACACACAGTTTAATAAATAATGTTACCAGTATGATTGACATGCCCTTTTGACTACCTGATAGCTCTCCTCATATACTCCAAAATCACATAATTTAACCATTATGATATATGTTTTGATAATCATCTTGTTCTTCTTTATATTTTTATTACATGTATATTTATTTCTAACGACATATGATTCAAACAAGCTTCTTGACAGAGTTCTGGGGCTCAAAGTGGCTAGCTTGGCTTCTTCACAACATGGCAGTGAGCTTCCAAACAGTAGCATTCCAAAGCAAACATATCCAGTGTATAAGGATTTATCAAGTGTTGCTTGTATCATGCTTGCAAATGTCTTATTGGTCAAGCCTAGAGTCAATGTGGGAATGGACAACCCAGGGACATGTATATTGGGAGATGTGACTCATTGGAGACCACCAAAGTCAAAGCCTAGCACAGTTATCTAAAAAGCTATATGTGCAATATCACAAAATTATTCATCTGGATAATGGCTGCCCAAATGTCAAGTTAGAATTTGATATAAGGTTTTTACTACCTAGAATGGATGCTAAGAAATGAGACACTTTAATTGGTCTTAGATGGAGAGGAAAAAAATCTGAGAGAAGGAAGATAAAATGTGAGCAATACTAGCAAAACTGAAAACTTGATTTATATTCTTAGATTATTGAGCCAGATCTTATTAAATCTTCAAACTATCCCCTGTGGATCATCAGAGCCAAATTTAGAGATAATACCACTCAATAGTTGGGGGGAAAAATGAATGCAGGAACTATGATCCAGGAAGTTACATGTTTCCCATCTTATCTATGGCCCAAATTTAAAATATATTATCCACCAAACAGTATGATGATTTTTCTTGATGTAACTATAGTGGAGAAATATTTGAAATTCTACATCTTGTTGTCATTTTTGCTGCCTTCACAAACAGCCATAATGATAGACTCATCCCCAATAACAGAGCAGTCTTTAAATAATAAACTTGCATTGACAGAAACTAAAGCATAGTCAGATTGCAGAGGGCTGAAGTGGTTTCTCTAGAGGCCAAGAGACTGGATGAGTACCATAGCAACGTGATTTCAAGTCAGTGGAATAACCAAGAAATCAAAGAGTGAGGGAGCAACTGTGGGGTCTAGCACATTCAGTAAAACTAATCAAACCGAGGTCAGTAGTTGGTATAAGCTGTAAAGGGAAAAGATAAACTCCAGTGACAGGTTCTTAAAATATTGTCCACAGACATGTTAAAACAACAGTATTGTGTTGAGGTATTGCAGAAAGGGCATTGCTCAGTTCAGCAATGTTTGCCACCACAGACAGCTAAACTGTCTTAATGAGCAGCTTCCAAAATGAAATATAATAGATAGAAGAGATGGACTGTTGGAAAAAAAAAGTTCGGTTTAACTCCAAATGTCTTGCTGACAATAAATCCTGATATTCTCCTGTTCATTCCATGGATGGATTTATTGCGCTAGATTTCATCCCATCTCATACCTAAGACCACGCAAGTTATTTTAAATCACTTTCTGGGGAACACTGTGTTTTCTAAACCATGTCATAAAAATTTACTTATTATATCTGACCTTAGGCAACCCATTTTACCTACCTGTGTTACAGTTTTATTATTTTTAAAATAGAAGATTTGCCCCCTGCCAAAGAGTTTCTGGCTCTAATATTTTGTTGTGGTTCTTGTTATCAACCAGTCCCTGGATAAGCTCTAAGTGTACAAAGTGGCAAAAAGCACTCTTCAACAAATTAGTTACTTGGAAGTCTAAAATAAATTCATAAAAATATAAATAATAAGCCAGTATGGGTTCAGCATAATATTAAATATATATATATATATGGGCTGGGTGCGGTGGCTCACGCCTGTAATCCCAGCAATTTGGGAGGCTGAGGCAGGTGGATCACCTGAGGACAGGAGACCGAGATCAGCCTGGGCAACTTGGGGAAACCCTGTCTCTACCAAAAATACAAAAATTAGCTGGATGTGGTGACTGGCACCTGTAGTCCTAGTTTCCTAGGAAGATGAAGCGGGAGCCCAGGTTGCAGTCAGCCGACATCACACAATTGCACTCCAGCCTGGATGACAGAGTGAGACACCATCTCAAAAAAAAAAAAAGGAGATATCTATGGTAGGTCCTCCAAGAATTGTGAGAAAGTAAAAATCACTTTGGGCCAATAGTTCTGAAAATTTTTCTAATAGTGGGTAGAAATTGGATAAAATAGAGTGAGTTGAGCAAACTGCAATATGGTGACTGGAGTGAGTTTAGATGTGGAGGCAGATATTTAACTTTGGCCTTGAATAAGCTAACCACTACTGCCTGCAATGGTGTCCCCATATATATTTTCCCAGATGTCTAAATATTTAGTTCAGATATGCCCATGCTCTTTTATTTATATCACTTTGTCTTTTTCCTTTGCCCTATTAACAGATGCCCGCTATTCCTACTGGGGAGAAACCTAGACTGACAATTAATATAAAAAGTGTCAGCATTGTACTGTGTCTCACTTAAACAGTGCATTTTCTCTAGTTGAGCCTTCTTCTACTTAATATACTCCTCATTTTTTCCTCAAAAGCATCTGTTTTGCAAAATAAAAGGTCACCCCTCTGATCATGTAAATGGATCTGATGTAATTAATCCATATACCTAATCTCTCTATGTCAACACTCCCTGATTACATAAGAATCATCTCAAATTGAATAATTTAGACAATCAAAGAATGGTTGCTGCTCTCATATAATCAATGTATGATATATAGATCAATTCAAGGTAACACAGAACATATATTTTGCTTTCCAAGTCATTGTAGAAAAGACGTGTAAGTCAGTTTTAACGTGAGTAGACATATGAAGAACTTGAAGCAAATACTCTTAGAGCTCTGCTTCTTATCCTTTGGCCACCTGCAATGACGATGGCCCAACTACAGCTTGATGGCGACCATTCTATAGGAGATCAGGCTCCCACTGCAAGAATTATATTTCAAACACAGCATATGACTCTATACCTTCCCGCCTTTGGGACCTCACCAAGACTGCAAAATCTTTGTCACAATTCTCGACCCCACTCACATCAGACACTCAAAATGTAATATATGCAAAAAGTGTCTTACTATTCTGACACTGTGAAAAAAACTGCAGTTGATCACATTTATATATCATTTTATTTGAAATATTTTATTGTAATTATTTCTTATCACGTGAAACATATTTACTTTCTAAACAATTTTTTAATCAATTTCAAAATGTATGCATTTGGCTCAGTCACCAGTTGAACCCCAAATACATTGCTATCTGTACCTTACTTTCTTAGTGGGAGGAATAAAGACAGTATCGAAGTGAAAGCAATTTTGTCGTCAAGGATATAGTCCCTGAGAAAGACCCTTCAGGAGTTACGAGGTTGGTGGCAGTGGTCATAGGCCCCTGAACCTGGTGTTCAGCACTGGAGATTCTCAGCATGGGTAACATGTTATCAGGAAGCAGCCAGTATTAGGGATAAAGACAGGAAGTAAAAGTGATAACAAGAGTAATAGAGAAGTAGTCAGAATAGTAGAATTAAAGATGACTGAAGCCATCTAACACACCTCATAATTTTGTCTAAGCAGTTTTGGAACAGGAAGAGGTGCAGCAATAAGAAAATGCATAAATGATTCATGGTGTGTATTCCAATTGTAAATAAGTGTTGCACTTAAAGCTAGATGCCCTCTCATTTTTAAAAGTATAACATGTTTGCTATGCCTTAAATAATAAAGAAGAGAATTACAAAGCTGAGAAATAAACAATGTCACATCTGGGGTGGGAGTGGGCATAAGACTAGCACAAGAAAACGTTTGGGTTAGATAGTTATTTCTGCATTATGAAACATCCAGACTTAAATGGAATCTTCTGCACTGACAGCCTCTTTGAAAAGTGGCTTATGCATGCCCATGACTTATGCATGCTCATGAGAGATGGTAATACTCATCCCAAGCTGCAATTGCACTTTTGTAAAACATAGACCTATTTTAAACTGTTACCTTTCTTCATAATTCAATTTCTCCACATTATATACCCAGTGTTTATTCAGTGTCTTCTATATTTAAACATAAACATAATTTGAGACACATACATATAAAAAGCTGTAAAACAATTTTTCAAAGTTCCAAAGATTGCTTAAAAGGAAAGAGCATAGTAAAAAGGAAAAGGGATTTTTTAGACCAAAAACAACAATCTAGACTTTCTGACAAAAATTAAATATATTTTTGTCTCTAATTTACTAGCCTATATGAGTAATGCCAGAGAAGTTTTCATGTAAATCCATGAAACATCATGCACTAAGATATTCACCACAATATCATTGAGGGTAACAGGGAGCTAGTTATACCCTAGATTTTTCTGACTAAGAAGATATATAAAAGAATTATAGTTAATGCATGCTGTGAAATGCGTGATGCAGTTAAAAATAAATTTTAATGGAATAGATTAACATTGAAAATGTAGTAAACATTTTCTATAAAGAGATTTTTTTAAAAAAAAAAGCATTAAACAAGACAGAAAACATTGATTAAGTTTATAAAATCAGAAAAAAAACTTGAACACGTGCATTTTCACATATAGACACACAGGACATATATCAAACATGTTGAACAGATTGCATCTTGGAAGAGGTAAAAGAGTAGGTATTGAGAAGAAGGAGACAAACAGTACAGCTACAGAAGGTCTTACATGGAAGACAGAAGAAATACATTGGAAATAGAGAGGATTCTAAGTAATTAATGTGTTAAACTCAGATTTTCTTTTTTCAGGTATCGGGTGTTTCCACAAAAACTATGAATGCCAGAATAAATTCTTTCAGAAAGGGAGTCATGGAAGAGAGAAAATGTTAAAGAGTTTATATAATTAATGTGATAGTTTTAGGTCATTATAACATAAAGGTTCTGAAATTAAATGATAGCACTCTAATTTTTTTGGTTATATATAAATAAAAGATGCAAACATATATGAACAAGATTCAGCTGTTAGTAATCACAAAAAAGAAAAATGAAAGCATAAGAAAATGTACTGTTATGATGAAGGATTTTTCTAAATTTTATTTAAAAATTTGTGTAAATTATGTATTTACAAGTTTATGATTTTATATTTCATGTTGCATTTGTCTTATTTTCAAAAATTCAATATTTAGCATTCTACTTATATAATTATATAACTATTACTTATGAGTTATGATATATGATAACATATTTATAACTTGTCAAACATAGCCAAAGCTCTTCTCCTTCCTGAACTAGGGGAAAAGATTATATCTATATTCTCAGAAAATGAACTGTCATGGGTATTTAAAGTGACCCACCTCAGCACCTACACCCTAAAAGGATTTGAAAAATTACTTTTATAACCTAGCAGTTGGTAATTTCAAATTACGTTTCATAGAGAAGATTTTTCTAATGGACCACAATTTGATTGCATATGATATATATAAATGACTAACGCATAGTCCTAGAATTGCAGGGCCCATACACAACACCCATACACACATACACACATACACACACACACACCCCTCACCCACTCACATGAATCTATGCTCTTAGCTTAGACTTTGGTTGCTATTCTCTCTTCCATTGGTTGCTCTCTTCTCTTCCAGTGAGAATAAGACTCTACATCCATGCAGCTCTTAAAAGAAGGATCATGAATTTCTGATGTCCCAAAACTCCAAGACAGTAAGAGTCATACAGGATTCTAGATCACTGGTAGGCAGGAAAAGTGAGAACAGTAATGGCAAAATTCTGACATTTAAGGCTCCCATGAGAACTCCAGGTGTGGAGGAGTAGTGTCTGTGGTGCAAAATCCACCTTCTCTGGTTGTACCCTAAGTTGAGTACATAAGAGTTGTGAGGAAATGGGTGCACCCCTCTTGTATGCCAGCTTAGGAAATTTAGGTTAAAAATAAAAGCACTCTTCTCATGTCTTATTTCAATTTTTTTTAGAGTATAAGAATGCAAAACAAGCCTCAATGAAGTTATCCAAAAAATATTGTATTTGGAGTATTAGTAGTTAATAGTTACTAATTTTATCATGAATACTATTAATAGTATACTGTATAATAGTTATAGTTTTATATTAATATATTTGTATGATGGTTTATAGTTATTGATACTATTATTACATTATAACACAGTCATAATATTTTTTTTATCAGAATTAAAGGACTAGAAAAAAAAATCCAAGAAACATAATTCTTGTATTTCTTTCTTCCTAGAGATGTCAATTCTCTATCTGGATAAAAATACAGCATGTCACATTTTGCAAGGCAGACATTGGATTTAAATGGAAAATGTGTGGCACCTGTATTCTTGTTTCAATCCCTTTATCTCTTTATTTGCATCTGATGTGTCAAATTATCAAGGAACTCTTTAGAAAAAGAATAGGACAAGAGAATTACATAAGTGCTCATAAGCTTTCATCTTTCATAAACTGTCATAAAGCATAAAGATAAGATTCAAGAAAGGCTGCTATTTAAAAGTCCCCGCTTGTAGAATGGCTTCTGTGATCTTGCCATTGTTCTTCTACATTTTGTCTCTTCAAATTCTGGCAGGTATGCAATATCTCATACAGCAGCTTTTGGGAACAGAACTTGAATAATAAAACTTTGCAAGCTGATACTTATGAAAACAGAAGAAAGGTTTATTTTTTTAACTCCAGATACAGTCAAAATCTGGTCAGTCATTGTCAGTGGTATAAGATGCAAAGTAAACACTGAAAGTGCGATTCACCGTCAGTCTATGTAACTCTACTTAATATGATTATAAAAAAGTATTAAAATATAGCAATTAGTAACTTGATATATTGATATAAGTACAAGAAAAAATAATAAAAGTCATCTGGCAGAAAATATATTTTTTCTCTCTCTACATATAAAAATTTAAAAATCACTGATGCTTTCGAACATTTCCCTTTTACTAGAAAATTATTTTAAAGACATAGCCCTAATAAATAATTCCCTAAAGATAATTTAAGTTAAAGTCAGATTAATATTAAGTAGGATTTATAACCATTATGTTGGAATAAGCTTTAATTCTAAATATTATTGAATATTTTATTGCCCTCAACAAATCTTAATGAAAATCTGGGCAAAAGCAAGAATTTATATTTTAATTAAATGAAAATAAGAATTTGAATTGAAAGGAGTTTTTTTAGCTAAAAAATAAGTATATAGACTTCAAAAAAAATAAAGCTCTTTTTATTTATAGAGAGCATGATTGTCTACTTAACTCACCCAGGAAAAAAATGACTGAAAGTAGTAAGGGAGGATAACAAAAAAATTACAGTAGCACTAAAGAAAGTGAAATACTTAGGTATAAATCTAACAGAAATGTAAAGTGTTTATATGCAAACAACTACAAAACTTTGATGAATGACATAGAAGATCTAATTACATGAGATACATTTTGTTTTCATGGATTATCAGACTTCATGTTGTTATGATATAAATTGTGCACAACTCAATGGATAAACCCAGGAAGCTAGTTTGTAGCTATTGACAAATGAATTCTAAAGTATATATTAAAAGGCAAAAGACCTAGAATAGCCAACACAGTGCTAAAGTAAAAACACAAATTTGGAGGCTTACACTATCCAACTTGAAGACTGTAAGTGCAGTAATTAACAGAGTGTGATATTGGTGAAAGAACAGACAAGTGGATCAATGCAACAAAATAAAGTGCCTGTAGATAGACTCACACAGATAGGAGATAGTCCACTGATCTTCGATAAATGTCCAAAGGTAATTAATAGAAGAAGTGATAGCCTGTGGAACAACAGGTTCTGGAAAAAAATGGATTTCTATATATATAAAATGAACCAAGGCAGAAAACTTGTATCTTTCATTGAAAAATTTCAAATCTATTATAGACCCAAGTATATAATGCAGAACTATACAACTCCTAGAAGGAAACATAGGAGAAAACCAATGTTTCCTTGGATTTACTAACAAGCGTTTAGAAACAACACCAAAAGGTCAGTACATGTAACAAAAAAATTGGTGAGTTGGACTTTATGAAAACTAAAAGCTTCTTTCCAGGGTAACACACTATTAGCAGAATGGAAAAGCAAGCCACAGATTGGAGAAAATATTTACAAAACACAAATGTGGTTTAAACAATTGAATTCAAAATACATAAGGAATTCTTAAAATTTAACTGTAGGAAAACAATTCAATTTTTTAAAATGGGCAAAAGATCTAAGCAGAGAAATCTCATCAAACAAGATACACAGATGAACAAAAGTAAATGAAAAAATGTTTAAATTAAAATAACAAGAGACACTACTACACTACTACACATCTATTAGATCAGGCAAAATTCCAAAACTAAAGTACTGCTTACTGATAGTGCAACTGGAATTCTCATTCATTGCTAGTAGGAATGCACAATGGCATGAACATGTTGCAAGGCAGTTTGGCAGGTTTTGCAAATCTAAACATACAATCCAGTGAATATCCTAATTATTTACTTTCAAATTTGTGCCTTCACAAAAGCCTACCTGCCAATGTTTATAGAAACTTAATCCATAATCATCAAAGACTGGAAGCAATCAGATGTCTTTGAATAGAAGAATGGATAAACAAACTGACAGATCCATGTAATGGATGCCACTCGGTAGCAAAAATAATTAGTTATCAACCCATGAAAAAACAGAGATGAATCGTGTGTGTGTGTGTGTGTGTGTGTGTGTGTGTGTCTGTTTTAGAGAAGCCAATCTCAATATGATACATACTATACAACTCCAATCATATAGCATTCTGGCAAAGGAAAACTTACAGAGACAATAATAAATTGGTAATTACCAGACATTCTGGGGAAGTGGAGGTTTGAAGGTGTGAGGCACAGAACATGTTTCAGAGCTTTGCAACTATTCTATACAATTATACTATAATTTGGGTACACAACATGTACATTTGTCAAAATCGACAGAACTTTACAGCTCAAATTTATGTATGCACATTTTAAAAATACCATTTAGGAAGTAAGGGGAAATCCCAAAATAGAATGCAGAAGATGAAAAAAAAAACCTGTATTACAAATGAATGAAACAATCTCACTGAAGTGAGTCAGGAAAATACGTGCTGACCTACTAAGTTGGAAAATAAGTGTAGGATAGGTGCAATTTGAAATTGAGCAACTAATTAAAAGGATGGCCAATTATGGAAGCCATATTTCTCACTGTTGGTGTGAGAAAGTACAGGGAAGCAAGAGAAAAAGGCTATAGTGATCCATGTGGTACTAGATTGGAGTTAGAGTTAGTATGAACTTACGATATAGTATAGATACAGAGCACTGCATATAGAAATATTTATCATAATACATCAGCAAGTATATATACATATATTTCCCTATTTTGTCAACTGAGGAAACCTGAAAGCAAGGCAATGCAGGGACTGAGTACATAGAACTCACAGATTTTGGTTTTCATTCCATTCTTCAATAAAAGAAACGAGGGCTCTTTGAATAAATGTCTGATTCTAAAACTGGGACAGAAATATAAAAGATGAGCCTAAAGGATCTTTTGCCAGAAAGCAAGGAATTGTTGATCATATATACACACACACTCAAAATTATCAGAGCATGTCAAAAGGCCCTAAGAGGCAAACGAAAGTGCTTTCAATGGCCGAAGTTGTAATGATTTAAGCAACAAAATAAAGTAGTGTTAAAGTATAAAATAAATATTCATGATTTCACTCTGATATAAATAAAATATTTAATACATGAACAAATAAATGAGAAAGACAAATGTCCCATGCAGAAGAATTCAAAATAACTTATGTGGATACTCCACTCTCAAAGAGCTGAACTGGAAGTCTTTACTTTTAGGGGTGGGCTCTGAATAGTGACTTCCTTCCAAAGAATACAGTATGAAATGGGGAAAAAGTGAAACTACTGTCTAGAAACCTGATGAACACTGGCTTGACCAGGTGATCAGAGTCAGTGTTAACATTGATAAGTCATGTTGATTGTACATACATTTAATATGATGTGATAAAAATGTCACTTTACCTCACAGGAATTCCTTCTAAAAACATGTAATCTCAGTCTAATCATGATTAAAATATTGGAAAAAACTTAATTGAGGATCTTTCTACAAATACTTGACCAGAACTCCTCAAAACTGTCCAGGTTTTAAAAACCAGAAGTCTGAGAAAATGCCATACCCAAAAGGAACCTAAGGAAAATATGACTACTAATATAATGTAGTAGTCTGGATGACATCTTGAAAGAGAAAAATGACATTAAGTTAAAAATAAGAAAATGTGAAAAATATGATTTTAGTTGATAATTATGTATCAATATTGTTTCACCAATTTAAACAAATTTACAGTAATCCTCCTTATGCATGGGTGATGTATTCCAAGACCACTGTGCATGCCTCACACCATACAACAAATAGTAATATTTCACAATACAACAAAATACAGTAATATTTCACATCGGTAACTGAAACAGGGGAAAGTAAAACTACAGATAATGGAGTACCTACTGTACTATATTCATGTAAGATGTTAATACAGAAAACTGGATCTAGCTTATACAAGAATTCTATATACTATCACAACAGACTGAAGGTTTATACTCTCACAAAATTTGAAAGTTGAAATCCTAACCTCGGATGCAAGAGTATTAGGTGAACACTTTGAGAGGTGATTAGATCATGTGAATGACAACCCCACGAATCAATTTATATATGCACGTCCATATATAAATTAATATATGTGTGTGTATATAGATACATATACATGCATGTGCATACATAAATTGATTCATTCATATTAATTTCATTCATTCATTCATATTTCATTCATTCATTATTAATTTATATATATAAATTAATAGGGCTTCAGATATTTATATTATATGCTTTACAACTACTATATTTCCTTTGTTAAAGAGACAAAAAAGAATGTCATTAGATCACTCAAAAATATAAATCTTACCAAAATGGTACTGTTACCAAAACTTCAGAATATAAATTTCAAAATATAGTAATTGATTTTTCTGTATAGAAGACAAAAATAGAAACAAAGAAAGCATAAAATAACTATATATAATTATTAAATTTAAATATTGAATGCATGAATGATTAATTATAATTGCACGTGACATTAAAATATAGAGAATTAAAACTCATAGCAAAATAGCCCAAAATATAGAAGAAAATGAATAAATGAATAAACTTAAAAGGATACTAGGGACCTTATATTTTCAGAATGATGATAAGATAAAATGCTATAATCTCTACTGAGAAATTGAAATAGTGAAAAATGTTTAATTAAAGCTAAAATAGGAGAGAGAAAAAAGAAGTAGGCAGGGCAAAGAAGGAGCATAAAAAAGATACTATAATAAGATAATAAATAATAAGATCATAAATATAAGATAATAAAAAGAGGATAAATAAGATACTTAAAACCAATTATAGCAGTAATTACATTAAGCCAATATGGCCTAAATGCCCTAAATAAAATCCAAATATTATCATACCAAATTAGAAAATTTTAAAATAAACAACAATATATTCTGTTTGTAAGATCTAAAATATGTGGATACACAAAGGTTAAAATCAAAAGTATTACCTAATGAAAGTTCTTCAATCTGAAATAAAAGGATGTTAGTGAGCAATAAGAAGTCATCTGAAGGTACAAAACTCACTAATAATAGTAAGTACACAGACAAACAGATCCTTATAACACTGTAATTGTGGTATATAAATTACTCCTTTCTTGAACAGAAAGATAAACCTTTCAATAATAATAGGTGTAAAAGTCTTCGAGATATAGACAGTATGATATAACATAATTACAAAAAAAAAAAACAACAGAAAATTAAAAAGCCAAGGGGGATGAAGTTAAAGTGTGAGTTTAATATTTTATTAGTTTTCTCTTTGCTTGTTTATTAATTTGTTTGTTTAGGCAATCAGTGTTGTTATAATTTTTAAAATGGGCAATAAGATATTATTTGCAAGTCTCACAGTAACCTCAAATCAAAATACATACAACAGATACACATAAAATAGAAAGCAAGAAATTAAAATACACAACATAAGAAAATAACCTTCACTGAAAGAACGGCAGAAGGAAGAAAAAAAGTACAAAGCTGGGTGCAGTGGCTCATGCCTATAATCCCAGAACTTTGGGAGTCCAAGGTGGTTGGATCACAAGGTCAAGAGATCAAGACCATCCTGGTCAACATGGTGATACCCTGTCTCTACTGAAAATACAAAAATTAGCTGGGCATGGTGGTGCATGCCTGTAGTCCCAGCTATTCAGGAGCCTGAGGCAGGAGAACTGCTTGAACCCCGGAGGCAGAGGTTGCGGTGAACTGATATCACACCATTGCACTCCAGCCTGGGTAACAAGAGCAAAACTCCATCTGAAAAAGAAAGAAAAGAAAAGAAAAGAAAAGAAAAGAAAGAAAGAAAGAAAGAAAGAAAGAAAGAAAGAAAGAAAGAAAGAAAGAAAGAAAGAAAAAAAGAGGTACAAGAAGACCACAAAACAACCAGAAAACAAATAACAACATGGCAGGAGTGAGTATGTACTCATTCTTTCATTGGAGAGTTTAGTTCATTTATATATAAATGAGAGTTTAGTACATTGGAGAGTTTAGTACATATATGTATACTTATTGAATGTAATGAACTAAACTCTTCAATGAGAAGACATAGGGTGGCTGAATTAAAAAATACAACAAATGATACAGTGATCTGTTGCCTAAAAGAACCACATGTCACCCATACAGACAAATACAAAATGAAAATAAAGAGATGGAAAAATACATTCCATATTAGTGGAAACCAAAAAAGGGCTGGAGTAACTACACTAATTTTGGGGAAAAAATAGATTTCAAGACAGAAACTATAAAAGACAAACAAGTTTATTATATAATAATGAATGGGTCAATTCAGCAAAAGATTATAACCCTTGTAAATATATATGTATCCAACACTGGAGAACCCAAATAGACAAAGCTAATATTATTAGAGTTAAAGAGGAAGATTGACCCCAATACAATAACACTTGGAGACTTCACCACCTCATTTTCAGCATGGGACCAATCAGACAGAAAGTCAACAACAACAAAAAATTAGACAATCTGTACTACAGACCAAATGGACCTAAGAAATATTCACAGAACATCATATCCAGAAGCTGCAGAATACACATTCTTCTTTCTCTTCTGAACATCAACCATTCTCAAGGATAGACCACTTATTAGGCTTCAAATGAGACTTAATTCAAAAACCCTAAAATTATACTAAGTATCTTCTCAGAACACAATGGAATAAAATCAGAAATCAATAACAAGAAGACATTTGGAAACTATACATATACACGAAAGTTAAACAATAAGCTGCTGAATGACTAATGCATCAATGAAGAAACTAAATCAAAAATTTTAAAATTTCCTGAAACAAATGAAAATGAAAACATGGCATAGATAACCTATAATATACAGTGAAAATAATAATATAGCAATAAGTGCCTGCATCAAAAAAAGTAGAGAAACTTCAAAAAACCTAATGCTGCATCTTAAAAAACTAGAAAAGTAATAGCAAATCAAAGCCTAAATTAGTAGAAAAATAACAATAAAGATCACAACAGAAGTAAATTAATTTGAAATGAGAAAAGCAATACAAACATAAATAAAATTAAAAGTTGGTTTTTTGAAAAAGTAAAATAATTGACAAATATTTAGCCAGACTGACCAAGAAAAAGCAGGAGGCAAATAAAATCAGAGATGAAAAGGAGACAGTGTAATTAATATCACAGAAATGCAAAGGAAAATTAAAGACTACTACAATGAACTATATGTCAATAAAATTTAAAACCTAGAAGAAATGAATATATTCCTAGAAATATACAATCTACCAAGAGATCAAAGCCATAATAAAAAGTCTCCCAGCAAAGAAAAGCCTGGGACCCAGTGGCTTGACTGATAAATTATACCACAGATTTCAAGAAAAACTAACACAAATTCTATTCAAATCATTCCAAAAAGTAGAAGAGGGAATATTATCCAACTCATTCTGTGAAACCAGCTTACCCTGGTACCAAAACCAGACAGACATATCAAACAATCATCCCTGATGATTATTGATATGAAAATCTGCAGCAAAATACTAGCAAACTGAATCAAACAACACATTAAAAAGATTATTTATCATGAACACATGGGATTCATACTCAGGATGCAAGAATGGTTCAACATATGCAAATCAATCAATGTGAAACATCCTATTTACATAATGAAGAAAAGATCATAGGATCATTTCAATTAATGTAGAAAAAGCATTTGATAAAAATCAGCATCATTTCATGTTAAAAACTCTAAAAAACTCATATAGAAGGATCAAACCACATAATAAAAAGCCATGTACAACAAACCTACAGCTAGTATTAGAATAAGAAAAAATTGAATTCCTTTTCTCTAGGATCTGAAAAAAGAAGATGCCAATTTTCATCACTGTTATTCAACATAGTAGTGGAAATCCTAGCTACAATGATCAGACAAAAGAAAGAAATAAAGGGTGTCTAAACTGAAAAAGAACAAGTCAAATTATTCTATCTTCCAGACAAAATAACCTTATATGTGAAAAAACCTAAAGACTCCATCAAAAAACTACAAAAACTGATAAACAATTTTTGTAAGTTGCAGAATACAAAAACATACAAAAAAAAGTCAATAGCATGTCTATATGTAACAGTGAATAATCTGAAAAAAAATCAAGAAGTTAAAACTATTTATAATAGCTATAAATAAAATGAAATACCTAAGAATAAACTTAACCAAAGACATGAAAGATCTCTACCCATGCAATTAAAACATTGATTCAAAAATTTGAAGAACACTCAAAAAAAAAAAAAGGAAAGATATTCTATGTTAATCAAGTAGAATAATATTGTTAAAATGTTCTTAATACCCAAAGAAATCTACAGGTTCCATGAATCCCTAACAAAATATCAATGACATTCTTCACAGACATATTTAAAAAATCCTAAAATTTACATGGAATTACAAAAGACCCAGAATAGCCAAAGCTATCCTGAGCAAAAAGAACAAAACTGGAGGAATTATATTACCTGATTTCAAATCATACTACAGAGCTATACTAACCCAAACTGTATGGTACTGATATAAAAATGGACACATAGGCCAATGGAACAGAATAGAGAACCTAGAAATAAACCCATACACATAGAGTAAATTCATTTTTAACACAGGTGTCAAAAACATAAATTGGAGTCGAATAGTCTTTTCAATAAATGGTACTGGGAAACTGAACACCCGTGTGCAGAAGAATGAAGCTAAACCCCTATCTCTGGCCACACACAAAAATCAAATCAAAAAGGATTCCAGATGTAAACTTAATATCTCAACCCATAAATTTACTTAAAGAAAACATTGGGGAGACTCTACATTGGTCCGAGCAAAGATTTCTTGAGTAATACCAGACACACACACAGGTAATCAAAGCAAAAGTGGAAAAATGGGATTGCATCAAGTGAAAAAGCTTCTGCACAGAAAAGAATCAACAAAGTCACAAGACAACCCACAGAATGGGAGACAATATTTGCAAGCTATCTATCTGACAAAAGAATAATAACCAGAATATCTAAAGACCTCAAACAAATCAATAAGAAAATATCTAATATTTCAATCTAAAAATGGGCAAAATATAAGAATAGACATTTCTTCAATGAAGACATGAAAATGGCAGATACATGAAAAGGTGCTCAATATTGTTGATCATCAGAGATATGCAAATCCACACTATAATATATATCACCTTAACCTAGTTCAAATGGCTTTTCTTTTTCTTTTGTTTATATTTTATTGCACTTTAGGTTCTGGGGTACATGTGAAGAACATGCAGGATTGTTGCATAGGTACATACATGGCAATGTGGTTTGCTGCCTCCATCTGCCCGGCACCTATATCTGGCATTTCTCCCCATGCTATCTCTCCCTAACCTTCCTACCCCTTGCTGTTCCTTCCCTATTTCCCCTCAACAGACCCCAGTGTGGATGCTCCCCTCTCATGTCCATGTGTTCTCATTGTTCAACACCTGCCTATGAGTGAGAACATGCAGTGTTTGTTTTTCTGTTCTTGTGTCAGTTTCCTGAGAATGATGGTTTGCAGATTCATCCATGTCCCTACAAAGGACACAAACTCATGGTTTTTTATGGCTGCATAGTATTCCATGCTGTATATGTGCAACATTTTCCTTGTCCAGTCTATCATGGATGGGCATTTGGGACTGGGAGTGATTTTTTTCTCTGACTGACATGGGATGACCACTCCACTAAGGACACTAGAAAGAGAATCCAGGCAAGAAAAGAACATGAACAATTAGTTGTCCTTACAAGAACTGATCGAGGTCAGTATTTCCAAAGGTCCTTGGCCTTTGATCCATCACAGGAATATTTCAGAAGTCCAAGTGACTTCTACCAACCCATGAGAGCTAGCCCTTTACTGTTTGATGAATAACTCTTGGCTTAAAACAATTTATAATTTATCTCCCCAATACCAACCCATCACTCTTCAACATCTGGGAAGACAATTTTTTTTTTTCATATAAACTGATATTCCAGTCAGTTCTTTGTTCTCTTCTCCAACTGTCTTCTGCTCCAAACTAACTCAACACCTCACTTGCATGGTCAAACTCTTGATCTTGTTATCAACTGCTACAATACCATCCTAATCACAATTTTGGGAAGGCTGATCTCTAACATTTACCTTCCCAGATTTCTACCATACTCCCTCTATCTTTAGATGCACATGTTATCTCCTTGGAAGCAGAGAAAGTCTTTGACTTAAAGAGCTCAGGTCTTTCTGCATCACTGAGGATCATTTGTGGTACTTCTCTCATCCCACATGCCATTTAGGCCATTTGCAAATGC